>JAHPZR010001945.1:5000-37076 GCA_019787425.1 Platygyra sinensis
CTTGGCCACACCCAATGAAGATGACCGCGTAACGTTAGATTGGTGACGAATGACGTCACTTCAGGAATATCTCGAAGCTTTATGCTTTTATTTTGCTTGCTTGACGACCGCATTGCTTCGCAAACTTCAATTTGTTTGTTTTTTGGCGAGGAAAACTCCTCACCACTACTGAAACAACGATTACCTAAACTAGAAGGATCTCGTGATTCCTGACTTGACGTCACGACCCATTCAGAAACCCAGACTCTTTTCTGCACTGACTCACGGTCAACTTCATTGGGCGTGGCTGAAGCGGGAACTTTAAGGCGATATCTTAGGGCGTTCAAATCTCAGAATCCTGTTGGTGGTATATACAGTTTAACAGGTTCAAACAGCAAGGAAAGCTCCAGTTTGAAAGCGCCAATTTCTTTGCATATTTTATTTACTTCAACTTTATTCCTTTGAGCTGAGCTTTTATAAGTGATGCCCCGTTGATGTTGCAACGAGCCTTGAGATTATTTATATCGTGACGGTTTTCATTTTCATGTATATTTCTCAGCGAAATTGATAAATGATATTCGTGCCCGGTGAAGATTAAGACAACTTTGCTTTGAAAATCCGGTCTACAGGATGATATAAGGAAGGTAGGCTCTATGACAATCATACATAATAGCCACTGGTAGTCTAGCTGTTTTGATTAAATTTCTTAAAATAGTTTTCCTAAATGTTTCACTAGCACCCATTTCAAACTCTTATTCAGATGCAGATTAAGCTCTCTTCCCGGTGCATCTGTGTCATGGTGAAACCGGCACACAAATAGTAACCCTATTTAACAGTAAAAGTGCACCTGCTGGTGGCGGATATGATATTAGCTCGATACTGGAATTCATACTTTCAGAAAAAAAAAACAGCGGCATAAATTGGTTTTCGCAAGTTCACTTATATGCAAATAATTACTTATTACGCTCTGACCCTACCCCATGTACTCTGCAAGTCCCGTTTTTTAAAGCCGATATTTTAAAGCGGACATTGAACACAGTGTTTCAACTTTTTACAGATTTAACCTGCACCTTTTTTAACGGCTAAGCACATTTTCTAAAGGTGTGGAAAGGATTGATGGGATCTCAGTTATCCGTTCAATTTCTGGTGATTTTTTTTATTTTTTGCTAATAGATAAAATATCATTCCGTTTCTCGGCTATTAATAAATTTTGCAAAAGGCGTAAAATGTTTCGCATCTGATAATTGCGATTTTCGCTGTCATCCGATGAAACCCTCTCCAGAATTCAGTATCCTGCGTTGGCTTATTAAATACTATAAATGCGGACTGAAATTGTAGCACTGGCTACGACAATTAATAACAGAAACAAAACAATTGTTTGGTCGTGTCCTTCACGGCTTTTTTAATTTTCCTTATCTTCCAACAATAGAGAATTGGGTTTAGGGTCGAGTTCAACATAGTAAGAGTTAGTGGGGGATGCCATGCGAGGCTGGGAAGAGGGCCATAAAAAAATGCCACAGCTACCACTGTGGCAAATGGAAGATAACAAGCCACCAGTATTATCTGGACCCACAACGCAGTGGACACAGTCTTTTTGTATCTGGCCATATTCAGTGCATTTTGTCCTTGGTTCTGTTGTGCTTGAAGAACATGGTGTTGTACCTGAGCCCGGTTTTGGCCAAGTGCACGATAGATCTTCGTGTAACAACAATTCGAGGCTATTATACATAGGATCACCTCTATAGCAAAGATGCAGTCACTCTATTGCAAACATAACTGAAAAACATGTGGTCTAACAATTTCAATTAAATTTCTTAAAAATATTTCACGAAGTATTGGTATTCTTGTCAGAAATCTATTTAGATGGAAAGAAGACTTAATTTCGTCTCTCATGCAACTTAGAGTATTTTTATCCGAGTAAAACTGGCATACAAATAATAACCTATTTCTAAGAGTAATAAAGCAGCTTGAGGAGGTGAAGGTCATTTTGCCAGACAAGACACAGAGAGCCGTGGACCTGGCCTGTGAAAAAGGCGCGTCCAACTGGCTTACAGTTATTCCCCTCAAAGACATGGATTTTGATCTCAACAAGCGGGAGTTTCGTGATGCTGTGAGGCTTCGATATGACTGGCCGATACCCGATAATCCGTCAGTATGCGTTTATGGGAGTTTGTTTACACTGGATCACGCGATGATCTGCCTGCGTGGAGGCTTAGTTATTCGCGCCACAATGAGATACGCGATCTACAGGCCGAGCTGCTTGACATTGCTTGTTACGATGGGCAAGTTGAACCAGCATTACAACCTATTACAGGCGAAGAGCTTGCCAGAGGGACTAACCAAGCCCTTTGATGCACGCCTCGACGTCCACTGTAGGGGTTTCTGGGAGCGACAGAGGGCTGCATTTAATTTTTCGATATAAGGGTGTGTCATCCCCATGCGAAGTCTTATAGACATCTTAGCCCCAAGCAAATCCACAGGATTCATTAAAATGAAAAGAAACGAAAATACAACTCTCGCGTCACAGAAATACTATGAATGAAAACCAACACTAATATCTACGTTTAGATTTGAAAAACTGACTTGGAAACGACTTAGACTTTTTATCCTTTCTCAAAGGCAAAAAAACGAGCTTTGAACTTACAGTAACATAAATTCTTAGAATATACCTCAATACCTAAAGATTCAAAATCCGGTAAAAACGGCAAAAATTCGATTTTTTTTTACAGCAGCCCGGCAAACATCAAACGAGCAAACAAAGATGCCAAGATTTATGTTGGAAGGTCCGCGACGCTCATTTCCCTTTCGTAAACGGTCGACGCCATTTTTAACGGTCGATACCATTTTCGCGACACTTAGAAATTTTTTCTAACTGTAAACGAATTTTTTCTACTAAATTAAAGAATAAAGGAAAATTTGCGAGTAACCACCTAGTATCGAACCCGGAATCTCTGTTTCCTGGTATCCCTCTTAGACCACTACACTACTAGGTTGATCCGCTAAATCCCCCCAAAATTTAATTATAAAACGTGCCATTCTTAAACATTAATAATCAGAGTTGCCCCAAACATCAAATAAAACCTAACTGCAAGCAAACCAGTGTGAATATGAACAATAAAGGCATTTGGTGAGTGTATTTTACTCCATTAAAGAATTATACTAGTTTCAACCTTCTCCAGGCCGAAACTAAAGCAGATATGGCATCGTTCATACTGAAAGGCTTGGTTACCAATGATGGCATCGACCGTTTACGAGAATGGCATCGACCGTTTACGAAAGGGAAATCAGCGTCCTCGACCCTGCACAATCTTTTGTTTTGTCCTCATACACTATGCATGAATTACGTAACCAACACGTTTCTATTGGCTAGTTCCTCGATCAGTAGTAAACAACTATTGCGTTTTGTGCAGGGTCAAGGCCAGAAAACAGAACAATAACATACAGCAAAGAACTTTGACGAGTTTCATAACCATTCCTCTCTATTAACTATGGTTTAACATAATTTTTATCTTACGAGGTCAAATTTTTTTTTATGATATGTGGTAGCAACTCGAATACATGATACTCGTATGCGAGATCCCTAAACACTTACTAACGGTATGAAATATACAAAACAGCTAGGGACAGAAGGGTGGAAAGGAAGTTTGGAGGTATTCAAGCTGGGGAGCAATTAAATTGAACAGGTTTGAAATAAGCTCGGTGTTACGAAAAATTGTGGTGTGACTTGCGTAACTGTCTAGAATCGTCTGGAAGTTTCGTGTATATTAATTAGTATCGTATCACAGTGATTCAGCAGTTCTTTTAAGCCGTTTACGGTTGATGCTGTAAACAGTTTTATGTTGTAATGTTACTTTATTTAGTTGAGCGCGAAAGTTCTAGAGCCTTATGCTTAAAGTATAGAAGCGGATCGGTGTAGCTTTTTAGGAGGAGTCTTTTTAGAGAGAATGTTTAGAAGAGAGAATAATCTCGTGAGTCAATAGTAGAGCCGTGTTTATTGAAGTGCGACAAAGGTCGCGTGAACATTTGGCAGAGGCCGTGTTTTTACAAGTGTGACGGAGGTCGAAGTGTAATTTACAAAGCTAGTGTCTGCTGGTTGTGAAGTCTTGTGCTGCATTGCGTCAACCCACCCCGATTTTTCGCCCTATTTTTAATCTATTTTATAAAATACCTTAAAAACAGTTTTTCAAATAGTATTCAAATGCATTTAAAATAGTGTTTGGTTTGGTATTAAGAACTTTGACGAGTTTCATAACCATTCCTCTCTATTAACTATGGTTTAACATAATTTTTATCTTACGAGGTCAAATTTTTTTTTTTTTTTTTTTTTTTTTTTTTTTTTTTTTTTTTTTTAATGATATGTGGTAGCAACTCGAATACATGATACTCGTATGCGAGATCCCTAAACACTTACTAACGGTATAAAATATACAACACAGCTAGGGACAGAAGGGTGGAAAGGAAGTTTGGAGGTATTCAAGCTGGGGAGCAATTAAATTGAACCGGTTTGAAATAAGCTCTGTATTACGAAAAATTGTGGCGTGACTTGCGTAACTGTCTAGAATCGTCTGGAAGTTTCGTGCATATTAATCAGTATCGTATCACAGTGATTCAGCAGTTCTTTTAAGCCGTTTACGGTTGATGCTGTAAACAGTTTTATGTTGTAATGTTACTTTATTTAGTTGAGCGCGAAAGTTCTAAAGCCTTATGCTTAAAGTATAGAAGTGGATCGGTGTAGCTTTTTAGGAGGAGTCTTTTTAAGAGAGAATGTTTAGAAGAGAGAATAATCTCGTGAGTCAATAGTAGAGCCGTGTTTATTGAAGTGCGTCAAAGGTCGCGTGAACATTTGGCAGAGGCCGTGTTTTTACAAGTGTGACGGAGGTCGAAGTGTAATTTATAAGCCTAGTGTCTGCTGGTTGTGAAGTCTTGTGCTGAGTTTAATTTACTACGTTCGTCTGGAATAAATAACCTTGTTGCTGTTCCGACAACCCTGCTTTCTGTTTAGACTGCAAAGTACCTGGCACTCACACAACGAACTGGTAACACTCGGGCACTTTCTCCTTAGTCTTCCCCCAAAGGCCAAAGAGACTCTCTGGTGCATCTGTAAACTTATACTCCCACCCGACACTTAAACACTTTACTCCTTATTCAATATTGCAAAAGTGAGAGAAAAATATTGTTTTTCTTTTGTTCAAGGTAGCTTAAAAAGAAAGCGTGCAAACTGCTGTGACGAACATCATGATGACAATAAAACGCATGCTGGGAAACAAAATCGTTTAACTTGACGTTTCGGATGTTTAGACGTACATCTTCAGAAGTAACCGTTTAGAATACAAGTAACAACTAAGTTTTATTTTACGATAAATAACTAATTAACAATAACAATGAAAAAAGCTGCAGAAAAAATTGCATATAAAAAATGCAAACTAATACAGATAAAGCTTTTCGCTGCTGACATTATCGCTTAGGGTAGATTTGAATTCCTGAATTAGTAGAGTCTCCTTTATCTTGCAGTGAGTGTCAGACCGAGCTTTCGCTAATATCTCAAAGTGGTTCCATTTTAAGTTGTGACCAGTTGACGTGACGTGACGTGGTCTGCGAGGGCCGATGCATGACAGGTGCTTGTGATCCCTTTAAAATGTTCAGTTTTTCTGTCATACAAACTTCGTTTTGTTTTCCAATGAAGAAATCGTGACAGTCCCAACAACTAGCCTTACATACAACTTTCGACATTTGGGGACGGTTAATCATATCTTTGTAGCGGAAAAAAAGGCCTTGACGGGATGAGCGCTTTGGAAAATCACCCGTGGATCAATGCAGCCGTAAAATTTATTAATGCAGGTCTTAAGCTGTTTGGTAACAATTTAACTTTGTACCCCTAAGTAAGGTAGAACTAAGATTGTTTCCCTCCCCGATTCACCAACACTGCTAAAATAACAAGTTAAGTTTTCTTTTTTTCTTATTAGATGTTAGTATGACAAATCTATGCAAAAATCGCTGCTGGAAGCTAGTGACGTCATCATCATGGCGGACATTTTTATATATTGCCTTAATTTTTGTACTTTGGCCGAGAATTTAAAGTTTGGATCAGCAAACACTCTTTTCGACGTTCTTATATATCAGAAGGATCATGTCATCTCAGATAAGGACTATAAATCGTAAGCCCCGTATCCTTCATCTTTAGTGTCACATGGTTAGCAGGGAACGTTAAAGAACCCGCACACTTATCTAGAAGAGTAGGGCACGTAGTTCCCGGTGTTGTGGTCTGACCTTGTCTCAGGGGTTGATGCTTCACATAAGGTAAATTAAAACTCATTGCACCTTTCCCTCTTGGATGGAATTGTCCAGAAAAAGTACTATGACTATGACTGAGACTAAAAGTCCCCTTTTAAGTCTAAGCCGATTCTCAACACTTTTTTAGCATATAAATCTCATGTTCTTGATCGCGTCCTTCACTGCTTGCCTCACGTCTCTTATTTTCCAACAGTACAGCAATGGATTCAAGGTGGAGTTCACCAAAAGAAGTGTAATTGCTACAGCATGAGCTTGGTTAAGAGCTGTCGAGTGTATTACAAGCACAACACGTAAACCTGTAGTAACAGCAAATGGCAGATAGCAAGCAACTAAAGACATTTGCACCCACAATGCACTGGACACGGTCTGTCTATATCTTGCTACATTCAGTGGAATTCGTGTTTCATTTGCTTGTCCTTGGGACGTATTAGTCTTAACCTGAGCTTGGTGACGGTGAAGGGTATGATAAATCTTCGTGTAACAGAATATGGAGGTTATTAGACAGCATAATACTATTATGGAAGTAATCATTTCAGCTATGCGAAGCTTGTAGATCATTGTTATTGAGAAGCCAGTGCTAAAAAGCCAAAAAAATAATACAAGGACCCAAACTCGCCTCAAAGTTACCACTTGCCTGTATCTCAGCCTCAACATTAGAGCGAGAAGTCTGTCTACACTTACTGCCGTTATTGTTAACAACGACAACCCACAGAAAATATAACCTATTGTATTTAAAAATCTGGTAGCATAGTAGCACAGTTTGGAATGTTCTGGAGCGAAAATAAAGGTTACAAAAAGAGGATGTGAAATAAGGCCCACGCAGAAATCTGTGCATGTGAGGCAACCAAAGAGAAGTTTTGATGGCGGATGAAGGGAAGAGTTTTTTCGAAGAGCAACAAAAATAAGAACATTCCCTGTTAAAGCACTGATGGAAAGGAGAATATTCAGTGCTGAAATAATTGCTTGATGCGGTTCTCTTAGGCTCGCCAAGCAACAGAATTCTTCAATTGTTGGGCAGTTTCCAGTTTCTGTGGAATTCATCATGTTTTGTCGCGATAATGTTGAGGCTGAGATACAGGCAAGTGGTAACTTTGAGGCGAGTTTGGGTCCTTGTATTATTTTTTTGGCTTTTTAGCACTGGCTTCTCAATAACAATGATCTACAAGCTTCGCATAGCTGAAATGATTACTTCCATAATAGTATTATGCTGTCTAATAACCTCCATATTCTGTTACACGAAGATTTATCATACCCTTCACCGTCACCAAGCTCAGGTTAAGACTAATACGTCCCAAGGACAAGCAAATGAAACACGAATTCCACTGAATGTAGCAAGATATAGACAGACCGTGTCCAGTGCATTGTGGGTGCAAATGTCTTTAGTTGCTTGCTATCTGCCATTTGCTGTTACTACAGGTTTACGTGTTGTGCTTGTAATACACTCGACAGCTCTTAACCAAGCTCATGCTGTAGCAATTACACTTCTTTTGGTGAACTCCACCTTGAATCCATTGCTGTACTGTTGGAAAATAAGAGACGTGAGGCAAGCAGTGAAGGACGCGATCAAGAACATGAGATTTATATGCTAAAAAAGTGTTGAGAATCGGCTTAGACTTAAAAGGGGACTTTTAGTCTCAGTCATAGTCATAGTACTTTTTCTGGACAATTCCATCCAAGAGGGAAAGGTGCAATGAGTTTTAATTTACCTTATGTGAAGCATCAACCCCTGAGACAAGGTCAGACCACAACACCGGGAACTACGTGCCCTACTCTTCTAGATAAGTGTGCGGGTTCTTTAACGTTCCCTGCTAACCATGTGACACTAAAGATGAAGGATACGGGGCTTACGATTTATAGTCCTTATCTGAGATGACATGATCCTTCTGATATATAAGAACGTCGAAAAGAGTGTTTGCTGATCCAAACTTTAAATTCTCGGCCAAAGTACAAAAATTAAGGCAATATATAAAAATGTCCGCCATGATGATGACGTCACTAGCTTCCAGCAGCGATTTTTGCATAGATTTGTCATACTAACATCTAATAAGAAAAAAAGAAAACTTAACTTGTTATTTTAGCAGTGTTGGTGAATCGGGGAGGGAAACAATCTTAGTTCTACCTTACTTAGGGGTACAAAGTTAAATTGTTACCAAACAGCTTAAGACCTGCATTAATAAATTTTACGGCTGCATTGATCCACGGGTGATTTTCCAAAGCGCTCATCCCGTCAAGGCCTTTTTTTCCGCTACAAAGATATGATTAACCGTCCCCAAATGTCGAAAGTTGTATGTAAGGCTAGTTGTTGGGACTGTCACGATTTCTTCATTGGAAAACAAAACGAAGTTTGTATGACAGAAAAACTGAACATTTTAAAGGGATCACAAGCACCTGTCATGCATCGGCCCTCGCAGACCACGTCACGTCACGTCAACTGGTCACAACTTAAAATGGAACCACTTTGAGATATTAGCGAAAGCTCGGTCTGACACTCACTGCAAGATAAAGGAGACTCTACTAATTCAGGAATTCAAATCTACCCTAAGCGATAATGTCAGCAGCGAAAAGCTTTATCTGTATTAGTTTGCATTTTTTATATGCAATTTTTTCTGCAGCTTTTTTCATTGTTATTGTTAATTAGTTATTTATCGTAAAATAAAACTTAGTTGTTACTTGTATTCTAAACGGTTACTTCTGAAGATGTACGTCTAAACATCCGAAACGTCAAGTTAAACGATTTTGTTTCCCAGCATGCGTTTTATTGTCATCATGATGTTCGTCACAGCAGTTTGCACGCTTTCTTTTTAAGCTACCTTGAACAAAAGAAAAACAATATTTTTCTCTCACTTTTGCAATATTGAATAAGGAGTAAAGTGTTTAAGTGTCGGGTGGGAGTATAAGTTTACAGATGCACCAGAGAGTCTCTTTGGCCTTTGGGGGAAGACTAAGGAGAAAGTGCCCGAGTGTTACCAGTTCGTTGTGTGAGTGCCAGGTACTTTGCAGTCTAAACAGAAAGCAGGGTTGTCGGAACAGCAACAAGGTTATTTATTCCAGACGAACGTAGTAAATTAAACTCAGCACAAGACTTCACAACCAGCAGACACTAGGCTTATAAATTACACTTCGACCTCCGTCACACTTGTAAAAACACGGCCTCTGCCAAATGTTCACGCGACCTTTGACGCACTTCAATAAACACGGCTCTACTATTGACTCACGAGATTATTCTCTCTTCTAAACATTCTCTCTTAAAAAGACTCCTCCTAAAAAGCTACACCGATCCACTTCTATACTTTAAGCATAAGGCTTTAGAACTTTCGCGCTCAACTAAATAAAGTAACATTACAACATAAAACTGTTTACAGCATCAACCGTAAACGGCTTAAAAGAACTGCTGAATCACTGTGATACGATACTGATTAATATGCACGAAACTTCCAGACGATTCTAGACAGTTACGCAAGTCACGCCACAATTTTTCGTAATACAGAGCTTATTTCAAACCGGTTCAATTTAATTGCTCCCCAGCTTGAATACCTCCAAACTTCCTTTCCACCCTTCTGTCCCTAGCTGTGTTGTATATTTTATACCGTTAGTAAGTGTTTAGGGATCTCGCATACGAGTATCATGTATTCGAGTTGCTACCACATATCATTAAAAAAAAAAAAAAAAAAAAAAAAAAAAAAAAAAAAAAAAAAAATTTGACCTCGTAAGATAAAAATTATGTTAAACCATAGTTAATAGAGAGGAATGGTTATGAAACTCGTCAAAGTTCTTTGCTGTATGTTATTGTTCTGTTTTCTGGCCTTGACCCTGCACAAAACGCAATAGTTGTTTACTACTGATCGAGGAACTAGCCAATAGAAACGTGTTGGTTACGTAATTCATGCATAGTGTATGAGGACAAAACAAAAGATTGTGCAGGGTCGAGGACGCTGATTTCTCTTTCGTAAACGGTCGAAGCCATTCTCGTAAACGGTCGATGCCATCATTGGTAACCAAGCCTTTCAGTATGAACGATGCCATATCTGCTTTAGTTTCGGCCTGGAGAAGGTAGAAACTAGTATAATTCTTTGATGGAGTAAAATGCACTCACCAAATGCCTTTATTGTTCATATTCACACTGGTTTGCTTGCGGTTAGGCTTTATTTGATGTTTGGGGCAACTCTGATTATTAATGTTTAAGAATGTCACGTTTTATAATTAAATTTTGGGGGGATTTGGCGGATCAACCTAGTAGTGTAGTGGTATAAGACGGATACCAGGAAACAGAGATTCCGGGTTCGATACTAGGTGGTTACTCGCAAATTTTCCTTTTTTCTTTAATTTAGTAGAAAAAATTCGTTTACAGTTAGAAAAAATTTCTAAGTGTCGCGAAAATGGTATCGACCGTTAAAAATGGCGTCGACCGTTTACGAAAGGGAAATGCGCATCGCGGACCTTCCAACATAAATCTTGGCATCTTTGTTTGCTCGTTTGATGTTTGCCGGGCTTCTGTAAAAAAAATCGAATTTTTGCCGTTTTTACCGGAATTTGAATCTTTAGGTATTGAGATATATTCTAAGAATTTATGTTACTGTAGGTTCAAAGCTCGTTTTTTTTGCCTTTGAGAAAAGATAAAAAAAGTCTAAGTCGTTTCCAAGCCAGTTTTTCAAATCTAAACGTAGATATTAGTGTTGGTTTTCATTCATACTATTTCTGTGACGCGAGAGTTGTATTTTCGTTTCTTTTCATTTTAATGAATCCTGTAGATTTGCTTGGGGCTAAGATGTCTATAAGACTTCGCATTGGGATGACACACCCTTATATCGAAAAATTAAATGCAGCCCTCTGTCGCTCCCAGAAACCCCTACAGTGGACGTCGAGGCGTGCATCACAGGGCTTGGTTAGTCCCTCTGGCAAGCTCTTCGCCTGTAATAGGTTGTAATGCTGGTTCAACTTGCCCATCGTAACAAGCAATGTCAAGCAGCTCGGCCTGTAGATCGCGTATCTCATTGTGGCGCGAATAACTAAGCCTCCACGCAGGCAGATCATCGCGTGATCCAGTGTAAACAAACTCCCATAAACGCATACTGACGGATTATCGGGTATCGGCCAGTCATATCGAAGCATCACAGCATCACGAAACTCCCGCTTGTTGAGATCAAAATCCATGTCTTTGAGGGGAATAACTGTAAGCCAGTTGGACGCGCCTTTTTCACAGGCCAGGTCCACGGCTCTCTGTGTCTTGTGTGGCAAAATGACCTTCACCTCCTCAAGCTGCTTTATTACTCTTAGAAATAGGTCATTATTTGTATGCCAGTTTTACTCCGACAAAAATACTCTAAGTTGCATGAGAGATGAAATTCAGTCTTCTTTGCATCTAAATAGATTTCTGACAAGAATACCATTGTTCGAAATACTTCGGGAAATATTTTTAAGAAATTTAATTGAAATTGTTAGACCACATGTTTTTCAGTTATGTTTGCAATAGAGTGACTGTCCTTCTGTTACGCTATAGAGCATTTTATTCTTCTTTGAGATCAGATTTTGCAAGGAAATAATTTCGTACACATTGTTTTACGCGAAACGAAATAATTTACTTTGATTGCAAAATTGCATGAAATTGTATACGTAGTGTTTTGGCTTAGAGCAATCTAAATTCAACGAATGAACGTAGACTAAATAAAACATGGACAATAGTTTGCGTATTCAAGATCAAGATTTCCTCGCTGTTTGAAAATTATAAGTCGAATCTGATGTTGTCAAGCTTCAAATCGATTTCTTACATAATGACACAGGAGGTATCGCAAATTGGTTTTTAATCATTGCTGTACCGGAAGAATACAACCCTGTTGGCAATTTTAGTTCACGCTTAACATTTAGGACCATTTTAAAGATACACACATAAAAGCAATTTCCTGTTCTTTAACCAAACATCGAAATAACCATCACTATCACACTTTCTGCACCTATTTGTACTTTCGATGGAGATCATCGTAGCATGACAAGCATATGACCTGCTCGATGAAATAATAGAAGGGTTGGAACATCTGCATGATCAAGGTGACTTCTTATCGAAGCTAACTAGGAACATGAAGACAAAAATGGTGAAATTGATGGAACTAGGAATCGCAAAGGATATGGATTTTAGGAAGTCGTGCAAGGTTGAAGCAGTTCAGTAATTGCATTTTCTTTTCCTTTTTTTTCAGGGGGAAAACGTCGATCTAAACGTAGTTATAAGACGTAGAGGTCGAGGCAATGCAAGTCTTGAGGCAATCTCCCGAGGCCAAGGAATATTTGAGCAGAGAAATTTCCTAGAAAGCACCAAAGGTACACGAGACGCTCTTAACTAGAAAGAAGAAGACAGAAGACAGCAGTCTTTGTCGAGAAAAGAATGCAGAACTTAACTGAAATTGGTAACCAAACTACAACTGCAGAGCTTTTCTGTTCGTCGACTCCCACCGAACCAAAAACAAAGATCATTACTTCAGCAATAAATATTCCTCTTTGCATTCACCGCGTTTCTGGGAAATCTTCTGATCATTGCTGTTCTTCCGAAGGTGTCATCCCTTCATCCGCCATCAAAACTGTTGTTGAGTTGCCTTGCTTGTACCGATCTCTGTGTGGGTCTTGTTTCGCAGCCTCTTTATGTTATCCTCCTGTTGTCCTCTCAACTCTCCAAATTTGTTATTACGCAAAAGTCCTTTTTAACTTATCTTCTGCAATCTTTTGTACAGTATCTTTGATGACACTAACTGCAATTAGTGTCGACCGACTTCTCGCCCTGATGTTGGGACTGCAGTACAGACAGGTGGTAACTTTGAGGAGAGTATGGGTCTTGGTGGTTACAGGTTGGCTTTACAACAGCAAGTCTGCTATCATGGTGCTTTACAATCTTCGTATATCTTACAGCATCTTTGCTATAGAGGTGATCCTGTGTATAATAGCCTCGAATTGTTGTTACACGAAGATCTATCGCGCACTTGGCCAAAACCGGGCTCAGGTACAACACCATGTTCTTCAAGCACAACAGAACCAAGGACAAAATGCACTGAATATGGCCAGATACAAAAAGACTGTGTCCACTGCGTTGTGGGTCCTGATAATACTGGTGGCTTGTACCTTCCATTTGCCACAGTGGTAGCTGTGGCATTTTTTTATAGCCCTCTTCCCAGCCTCGCATGGCATCCCCCACTAACTCTTACTATGTTGAACTCGACCCTAAACCCAATTCTCTATTGTTGGAAGATAAGGGAAATGAAAAAAGGAGTGAAGGACACGATCAAACAATTGTTTTGTTTCTGTTATTAATTGTCGTAGCCAGTGCTACAATTTCAGTCCGCATTTATAGTATTTAATGAGCCAACGCAGGATACTGAATTCTGGAGAGGGTTTCATCGGATGACAGCGAAAATCGCAATTATCACATGCGAAAATACATTTTACGCCTTTTGCAAAATTTATTAATAGCCGAGAAACGGAATGATATTTTATCTATTAGCAAAAAATAAAAAAAATCACCAGAAATTGAACGGATAACGGAGATCCCATCAATCCTTACCACACCTTTAGAAAATGTGCTTAGCCGTTAAAAAAGGTGCAGGTTAAATCTGTAAAAAGTTGAAAAACTGTGTTCAATGTTCGCTTTAAAATATCGGCTTTAAAAAACGGGACTTGCAGAGTACATGGGGTAGGGTCAGAGCGTAATAAGTAATTATTTGCATAAGTGAACTTGCGAAAACCAATTTATGCCCTTGTTGTTTTCTGAAAGTATGAATGCTAGTATCGAGGTAAGATCATATCCCCCATCAGCAGGTGCACTTTTACTGTTAAATACGGTTGCTATTTGTGTGCCGGTTTCACCATGACACAGATACACCGGGAAGAGGGCTGAATTTGCATCTGAATAAGAGTTTGAAATGGGTGCTAGTGAAACATTTAGGAAAACTATTTTAAGAAATTTAATCAAAACAGCTAGACTACCAGTGGCTATTATGTATGATTGTCATAGAGCCTACCTTCCTTATATCATCCTGTAGACCGGATTTTCAAAGCAAAGTTGTCTTAATCTTCAGCGGGCACGAATATCATTTATCAATTTCGCTGAGAAATATATATGAAAATGAAAACCGTCACGATATAAATAATCTCAAAGCTCGTTGCAACATCAACGGGCATCGCTTATAAAAGCTCAGCTCTAAGGAATAAAGTTGAAGTAAATAAAATATGCAAAGTAATTGGCGCTTTCAAACTGGAGCTTTCCTTGCTGTTTGAACCTGTTAATCAGATTTTTCAATCTTACAACCACTTTCTTACGTCTACGACTCTAGAGTTATCACAAGAGTTTGGCTGCATCCAAAATCTGTCTGGATCATGGTGCATCAATGGAACCATTGATTCCACGATCAGAGTGGATTCATTGGTTCCTTTGATGCAACATGATCCAGACAGATCTTGGATCACTGATCCTGATCCAGATCACCCCAAAGGAACACAGCCTTTGAATCACTGCTGGATCAGGTGAATACTGGAAACAATCTTAAATCACACTTAATATTTTCGCCGTACTATAATGTATCAAGAGAAACAATTTTTTCTCAAAATATATTGATTATTAATGAAGGCGGTGTCTTTTTATATGCAGTTTGGTTAAGCTAATTCTGTTTCGTTTAGCTAATTCTGTTTGGTTAAGCTAATTCTGTTTCGTTTAGCTAATTCTGTTTGGTTTAGCTAATTCTGTTTGATATAGCTCGAAGCTTTATTATTGACAAATACAACGTCTTGGCCTCGCTTGAGATGTAACCTTGTCTTCGGGTTCCTATATTTCACTCTGACGCCGAGACTACAGTCTCGGAAGGATTGGGAACATTATGTAATAAATGATGTCTCAGTTATTTCCAGTAGTGTTTTTAATTTATCGATACACGCCTGTTTTTGTCAACCAGAACTGATCTGTGTTTGGAGAAGGCAATTTCTTTAAAGCTAGAGTGACGCAAATGAATATTATTAGTACTGCATTTAATCTCTTCTTAAAAACCTCGAAAGAACCATCCTGGTAGTCACAATGCAGCTCTCTGTATCTAACTGTACTTTGGATTCGTACCATCACTAGACTTGCCTGCGCGATAAAAAAGTGTGAGCACCAGTTTAAAAGGCATTAATTGTTGCCTAAGTTATCTTGAAACAAGTTTTTAAGACGAAAATGGACATTTTGTTGATCATTGAAGATGGGAAACGCGATGATTACAAATTTTAAAACCTCATAAAGATTGCAGTTCTCAGTCCAAAAGAATCCTATTGCTAATACACGTGCAGTAACCTACCGAAAAAAAGCAATAGAATAGCGCTCGAGAAGCCGTCTAACACTGAGTTCCTAGAAAACCTTCTTCAGGGAGATTTGAACACACCTTGAAAAGGAACGTTTATTATCATTGGAAAATCACTGCATTATCACCATTGAACTGATGAATTTTACTGAAGATTTAAACTACACGACAAAGCAAAAGTTTGTTGCTCGACAGTTATTTACTACGAACCTTATCTAAGCATGATTAGTAGAATTCTACTTGTACACTTATGCAAATGCTGTAATCTGATTGGCTGAGCCATTGCACACTATCAGCCATTAGTGTGCAGTGGCTGGAACTCGTCTACGAAATGGCGACTTTTTTTCGTTTTGCCAAAGTTTTGGAGGAAAATTTTGATGAAAATGGATAATTAAAATCCTGGGAAGACTAAACGAAGGACATTTACGGTTTCTTGACTTAAAAAAGTTGAAAATATTGAAAAAATAATGCGTGCGTGAGCACGACTTGATCAATTTTAATTGCCAACTCAATCCGGGCGATCTTTTTAAGGTCCAAAGTTTAATAATACGACCATCTTCAGTTGAAAGTAGAGTTAATTTAAAGTTACATTTGAATTTATATATAAATAGCAAACGTGAAATGAAATTAGGAATCTAACAAAATAGCTATAGATTACTGACAAAAGAGTGTACAAAAGTAACGTGTTGATTAGAACGAGAGAGTTAAATTAACGTGATATAATTGCTTATTCAAAGACGGTTGCTCCCAGGAAATATGCATCGCTTCTTTTATCTAGACCTGAAATTTTGTGGTTCCATGATCTAAAACTTTAAAACAATTCAGCAGAGCAGGAAGTACGGCATGCCTCGGATTGTTGAAGGTGTTGAAAGACATGTGAAAGACCCTATGCTTGTTGAACTTCGTTCGAATGCTGTTTACAAGTTTACTTGTGCAAGCTGTAATTCTTGATTTGTCGGCGAAACTAGCCGACATCTCTCGACACGCATTCACGAACACTTAAGGTGGCTGAACACAGTTTTCAAGTGCCTATGCCTAATTCACCATAACTTTTGAACTATTTATGCTTTGGCACCCATTTTTTGCAAGAGTCAAGGTTAACAACGGAAATATTTATTCTCGCATTTTGACTAGGGCATGTGCTGTTCCCATGGCAACGGGGCTGGTTAAAAACAAGGCTTAAATAATGGGTTTTGTTTATTTTAAAAAAATCCAGTCGTTAGATTGTGTTCATATTTTGCACACTAAGAATTGACATTAAATCCCGTCTGTCGACTCGGCTCTAATAAAATTTTGACATAGGCGATTTTCGTAATTCGCCGTTAATCGTTTTCCGTGTTATTAAAAATTCCCTGTGTCAAATTTGAGATTTTTTCGATAGATCATTCACGTGGTCTCTGATCTATTTTTCTGGCAAATTTCTTGAGATTCTAACGACTGGATCGTTAGAAATCGACATGTTTGTGCTATGGCAATCGGTCTCAATTTTTCGAGCAACTGCGCATGCGTTGCATTTAACTGGGTTCTTTCGGTAACCAACAAAAGCTGAAAATTGCTGGGTTCTTTGCATTGTGGCCTTTTCTAACATATCTTTGTCATAAAAGACTAAAGCCATCAATAATCAATATATTTTGAGAAAAAATTGTTTCTCTTGATACATTATAGTACGGCGAAAATATTAAGTGTGATTTAAGATTGTTTCCAGTATTCACCTGATCCAGCAGTGATTCAAAGGCTGTGTTCCTTTGGGGTGATCTGAATCAGGATCACTGAGTGATCCAAGGTCTGTCTGGATCATGTTGCATCAAAGGAACCAATGAATCCTCTCTGATCGTGGAATCAATGGTTCCATTGATGCACCATGATCCAGACAGATTTTGGATGCAGCCAAACTCTTGTGATAACTCTAGAGTCGTAGACGTAAGAAAGTGGTTGTAAGATTGAAAAATCTGATTAACAGGTTCAAACAGCAAGTAAAGCTCCAGTTTGAAAGCGCCAATTACTTTGCATATTTTATTTACTTCAACTTTATTCCTTAGAGCTGAGCTTTTATAAGCGATGCCCGTTGATGTTGCAACGAGCTTTGAGATTATTTATATCGTGACGGTTTTCATTTTCATGTATATTTCTCAGCGAAATTGATAAATGATATTCGTGCCCGCTGAAGATTAAGACAACTTTGCTTTGAAAATCCGGTCTACAGGATGATATAAGGAAGGTAGGCTCTATGACAATCATACATAATAGCCACTGGTAGTCTAGCTGTTTTGATTAAATTTCTTAAAATAGTTTTCCTAAATGTTTCCCTAGCACCCATTTCAAACTCTTATTCAGATGCAAATTCAGCCCTCTTCCTGGTGTATCTGTGTCATGGTGAAACCGGCACACAAATAGCAACCGTATTTAACAGTAAAAGTGCACCTGCTGATGGGGGATATGATCTTACCTCGATACTAGCATTCATACTTTCAGAAAACAACAAGGGCATAAATTGCTTTTCGCAAGTTCACTTATGCAAATAATTACTTATTACGCTCTGACCTTACCCCACGTACTCTGCAAGTCCCGTTTTTTAAAGCCGATATTTTAAAGCGAACATTGAACACAGTTTTTCAACTTTTTACAGATTTAACCTGCACCTTTTTTAACGGCTAAGCACATTTTCTAAAGGTGTGGTAAGGATTGATGGGATCTCCGTTATCCGTTCAATTTCTGGTGATTTTTTTTATTTTTTGCTAATAGATTAAATATCAATCCGTTTCTCGGCTATTAATAAATTTTGCAAAAGGCGTAAAATGTTATTTTTCGCATGTGATAATTGCGATTTTCGCTGTCATCCGATGAAACCCTCTCCAGAATTCAGTATCCTGCGTTGGCTCATTAAATACTATAAATGCGGACTGAAATTGTAGAACTGGCTACAACAATTAATAACAGAACCAAAACAATTGTTTGATCCTGTCCTTCACTCCTTTTTTCATTTCCCTTATCTTCCAACAATAGAGAATTGGGTTTAGGGTCGAGTTCAACATAGTAAGAGTTAGTGGGGGATGCCATGCGAGGCTGGGAAGAGGGCTATAAAAAAAATGCCACAGCTACCACTGTGGCAAATGGAAGGTTACAAGCCACCAGTATTATCAGGACCCACAACGCAGTGGACACAGTCTTTTTGTATCTGGCCATATTCAGTGCATTTTGTCCTTGGTTCTGTTGTGCTTGAAGAACATGGTGTTGTACCTGAGCCCGGTTTTGGCCAAGTGCGCGATAGATCTTCGTGTAACAACAATTCAAGGCTATTATACACAGGATCACCTCTATAGCAAAGATGCTGTAAGATATACGAAGATTGTAAAGCACCATGATAGCAGACATGCTGTTGTAAAGCCAACCTGTAACCACCAAGACCCATACTCTCCTCAAAGTTACCACCTGTCTGTACTGCAGTCCCAACATCAGGGCGAGAAGACTGTCGACACTAATTGCAGTTAGTGTCATCAAAGATACTGTACAAAAGATTGCAGAAGATAAGTTAAAAAGGACTTTTGCGTAATAACAAAGTTTGGAGAGTTGAGAGGACAACAGGAGGATAACATAAAGAGGCTGCGAAACAAGACCCACACAGAGATCGGTACAAGCAAGGCAACTCAACAACAGTTTTGATGGCGGATGAAGGGATGACACCTTCGGAAGAACAGCAATGATCAGAAGATTTCCCAGAAACGCGGTGATGCAAAGAGGAATATTTATTGCTGAAGTAATGATCTTTGTTTTTGGTTCGGTGGGAGTCGACGAACAGAAAAGCTCTGCAGTTGTAGTTTGGTTACCAATTTCAGTTAAGTTCTGCATTCTTTTCTCGACAAAGACTGCTGTCTTCTGTCTTCTTCTTTCTAGTAAAGAGCGTCTCGTGTACCTTTGGTGCTTTCTAGGAAAGTTCTCTGCTCAAATATTCCTTGGCCTCGGGAGATTTGCCTCAAGACTTTGCCATTGCCTCGACCTCTACGTCTTATAACTACGTTTAGATCGACGTTTTCCCCCTGAAAAAAAGGAAAAGAAAATGCAATTTACTGAACTGCTTCAACCTTGCACGACTTCCTAAAATCCATATCCTTTGCGATTCCTAGTTCCATCAATTTCACCATTTTTGTCTTCATGTTCCTAGTTAGCTTCGATAAGAAGTTACCTTGATCATGCAGATGTTCCAACCCTTCTATTATTTCATCGGGCAGGTCATATGCTTGTCATGCTACGATGATCTCCATCGAAAGTACAAATAGGTGCAGAAAGTGTGATAGTGATGGTTATTTCGATGTTTGCTTAAAGGAACAGGAAATTGCTTTTATGTGTGTATCTTTAAAATGGTCCTAAATGTTAAGCGTGAACTAAAATTGCCAACAGGGTTGTATTCTTCCGGTACAGCAATGATTAAAAACCAACTTGCGATACCTCCTGTGTCATTATGTAAGAAATCGATTTGAAGCTTGACAACATCAGATTCGACTTATAATTTTCAAACAGCGAGGAAATCTTGATCTTGAATACGCAAACTCATTGTCCATGTTTTATTTAGTCTACGTTCATTCGTTGAATTTAGATTGCTCTAAGCCAAAACACTACGTATACAATTTCATGCAATTTTGCAATCAATGTAAATGTATTTCGTTTCGCGTAAAACAACGTGTACGAAATTATTTCCTTGCAAAATCTGATCTCAAATAAGAATAAAATGCTCTATAGCGTAACACAAGGACAGTCACTCTATTGCAAACATAACTGAAAAACATGTGGTCTAACAATTTCAATTAAATTTCTTAAAAATATTTCCCGAAGTATTTCGAACAATGGTATTCTTGTCAGAAATCTATTTAGATGCAAAGAAGACTGAATTTCATCTCTCATGCAACTTAGAGTATTTTTATCCTAGTAAAACTGGCATACAAATAATAACCTATTTCTAAGAGTAATAAAGCAGCTTGAGGAGGTGAAGGTCATTTTGCCACACAAGACACAGAGAGCCGTGGACCTGGCCTGTGAAAAAGGCGCGTCCAACTGGCTTACAGTTATTCCCCTCAAAGACATGGATTTTGATCTCAACAAGCGGGAGTTTCGTGATGCTGTGAGGCTTCGATATGACTGGCCGATACCCGATAATCCGTCAGTATGCGTTTATGGGAGTTTGTTTACACTGGATCACGCGATGATCTGCCTGCGTGGAGGCTTAGTTATTCGCGCCACAATGAGATAAGCGATCTACAGGCCGAGCTGCTTGACATTGCTTGTTACGATGGGCAAGTTGAACCAGCATTACAACCTATTACAGGCGAAGAGCTTGCCAGAGGGACTAACCAAGCCCTTTGATGCACGCCTCGACGTCCACTGTAGGGTTTCTGGGAGCGACAGAGGGCTGCATTTAATTTTTCGATATAAGGGTGTGTCATCCCAATGCGAAGTCTTATAGACATCTTAGCCCCAAGCAAATCTACAGGATTCATTAAAATGAAAAGAAACGTAAATACAACTCTCGCGTCACAGAAATAGTATGGGAAATAAGCCTCCTCGACCCTGCACAATCTTTTGTTTTGTCCTCATACACTATGCATGAATTACGTAACCAACACGTTTCTATTGGCTAGTTCCTCGATCAGTAGTAAACAACTATTGTGTTTTGTGCAGGGTCAAGGCCAGAAAACAGAACAATAACATACAGCAAAGAACTTTGACGAGTTTCATAACCATTCCTCTCTATTAACTATGGTTTAACATAATTTTTATCTTACGAGGTCAAATTTTTCTTGATGATATGTGGTAGCAACTCGAATACATGTACTCGTATGCGAGATCCCTAAACACTTACTAACGGTATAAAATATACAAACACAGCTAGGGACAGAAGGGTGGGAAGGAAGTTTGGAGGTATTCAAGCTGGGGAGCAATTAAATTGAACAGGTTTGAAATAAGCTCTGTGTTACGAAAAATTGTGGCGTGACTTGCGTAACTGTCTAGAATCGTCTGGAAGTTTCGTGCATATTAATTAGTATCGTATCACAGTGATTCAGCAGTTCTTTTAAGCCGTTTACGGTTGATGCTGTAAACAGTTTTATGTTGTAATGTTACTTTATTTAGTTGAGCGCGAAAGTTCTAGAACCTTATGCTTAAAGTATAGAAGCGGATCGGTGTAGCTTTTTAGGAGGAGTCTTTTTAGAGAGAATGTTTAGAAGAGAGAATAATCTCGTGAGTCAATAGTAGAGCCGCGTTTATTGAAGTGCGACAAAGGTCGCGTGAACATTTGGCAGAGGCCGTGTTTTTACAAGTGTGACGGAGGTCGAAGTGTAATTTACAAGCCTAGTGTCTGCTGGTTGTGAAGTCTTGTGCTGAGTTTAATTTACTACGTTCGTCTGGAATAAATAACCTTGTTGCTGTTCCGACAACCCTGCTTTCTGTTTAGACTGCAAACTACCTGCCACTCACACAACGAACTCGTAACACTCGGGCACTTTCTCCTTTGTCTTCCCCCAAAGGCCAAAGAGACTCTCTGGTGTATCTGTAAACTTATACTCCCACCCGACACTTAAACACTTTACTCCTTATTCAAAATTGCAAAAGTGAGAGAAAAATTCTTTTTCTTTTGGTCATGGTAGCTTAAAAAGAAATAGCACGCAAACTGCAGTGACCAACATCATGATGACAATAAAACGCATGCTGGGAAACAAAATCATTTAACTTGACGTTTCGTATGTTTCGACGTACATCTTCAGAAGTAACCGTTTAGAATACAAGTAACAACTAAATTTTATTTTACGATAAATAACTAATTAACAATAACAATGAAAAAAGCTGCGGAAAAAATTGCATATAAAAATGCAAACTAATACAGATAAAGCTTTTCGCTGCTGACATTATCGTTTAGGGTAGATTTGAATTCCTGAATTAGTAGAGTCTCCTTTATCTTGCAGTGAGTATCAGACCGACCTTTTGCTAATATCTCAAAGTGGTTCCATTTTAAGTTGTGACCAGTTGACGTGACGTGGTCTGCGAGGGCAGATGCATGACAGGTACTTGTTATCCCTTTAAAATGTTCAGTTTTTCTGTCATACAATCTTCGTTTTGTTTTCCAATGTAGAAATCGTGACAGTCCCAACAACTAGCCTTATATACAACTTTCGACATTTGGGGACGGTTGATCATATCTTTGTAGCGGAAAAAAAGGACTTGACGGGATGAGCGCTTTGGAAAATCACCCGTGGATCAATGCAGCCATAAAATTTATTAATGCAGGTCTTAAGCTGTTTGGTAACAATTTAACTTTGTACCCCTAAGTAAGGTAGAACTAAGATTGTTTCCCTCCCCGATTCACCAACACTGCTAAAATAACAAGTTAAGTTTTTTTCCTTATTAGATGTTAGTATGACAAATCTATGCAAAAATCGCTGCTGGAGGCTAGTGACGTCATCATCATGGCGGACATTTTTAGATTTTTCCTTAATTTTTGTAGTTTGGCCGAGAATTTAAAGTTTGGCTCAGCAAACACACTTTTCGACGTTTCTATATATCAGTAGGATCAAGTCATCTCAGATAAGGACTATAAATCGTAAGCCCCGTATCCTGCATCTTTAGTGTCACATGGTTAGCAGGGAACGTTAAAGAACCCGCACACTTATCGAGAAGAGTAGGGCACGTAGTTCCCGGTGTTGTGGTCTGGCCTTGTCTCAGGGGTTGATGCTTCACATAAGGTAAATTAAAACTCATTGCACCTTTCCCTCTTGGATGGAATTGTCCAGAAAAAGTACTATGACTATGACTATGACTGAGACTAAAAGTCCCCTTTAAGTCTAAGCCGATTCTCAACACATTTTTAGCATATAAATCTCATGTTCTTGATCGTGTCCTTCACTGCTTGCCTCACGTCTCTTATTTTCCAACAGTACAGCAATGGATTCAAGGTGGAGTTCACCAAAAGAAGTGTAATTGCTACAGCATGAGCTTGGTTAAGAGCTGTCGAGTGTATTCCAAGCACACCACGTAAACCTGTAGTAACAGCAAATGGCAGATAGCAAGCAACTAAAGACATTTGCACCCACAATGCACTGGACACGGTCTGTCTATATCTTGCTACATTCAGTGGAATTCGTGCTTCATTTGCTTGTCCTTGGGACGTATTAGTCTTAACCTGAGCTTGGTGACGGTGAAGGGTATGATAAATCTTCGTGTAACAGAATATGGAGGTTATTAGACAGCATAACATTATTATGGAAGTAATCATTTCAGCTATGCGACGCTTGTAGATCATCGTTATTGAAAAGCCAGTGCTAAAAAGCCAAAAAACAATACAAGGACCCAAACTCGCGTTAAAGTTACCACTTGCCTGTATCTCAGCCTCAACATTAGGGCGAGAAGTCTGTCTACACTTATTGCCGTTATTGTTAACAACGACACCCCACAGAAAATATAACCTATTGTATTTGAAAATCTGGTAGCATAGTAGCACAGTTTGGAATGTTCTGGAGCGAAAATAAAGGTTACAAAAAGAGGATGTGAAATTAGGCCCACGCAGAAATCTGTGCTTGTAAGGCAACCAAAGAGAAGTTTTGATGGCGGATGAAGGGAAGAGGTTTTTCGAAGAGCAACAAAAATAAGAACATTCCCTGTTAAAGCACTGATGGAAAGGAGAATATTCAGTGCTGAAATAATTGCTTGATGCGGTCCCTTTAGGCTCGCCAAGCAACAGAATTCTTCAATTGTTGTGCAGTTTCCAATTTCTGTGGAATTCATTATGTTTTGTCGCGATAACGTTTCCTTTGCTTTCTTCTTATCTTTGGGTTCTTTTATAAGGACTCCTACTTCGGATGACACCGTTTTACCTGTCTTTCCTGAAAAAGAGAAAGTTTAAAGTTAAGTGCAGAAAATAGCTCTCTTACAAAACTAACAGTGCACAGCCTTTAGAGAAATATCCGTGCATGTGCATCTTACTTGCCTCCCACTTCTTTTTTAATAGACTGACATGGACTAATTATGTTCATATGCGAGTAAAATGAAACAAAGGCAACAGTGTTACTACGAGTAACAAACTATTCATGAATTAGAACAGTGAGCAGCAGGGAAGATGAGCGGACCGTTTTGTTGCACCAAAATAAGGCCTCCAGAGGCAGCTTACATCTTCAGTGGCCAAGCCGGCCTTATTTTGGTAAATGAAGAGGTCCGGGCACCCCTGAATGTGCTTTATGGCATTCGGAAATTCAATTAGAGAGATCAACTTATATCAGTAGGTAGCAATGGCCGCATTGCGTCCTAACAGCTATGTGCCTCAGTTGCATTACGCTCCAATTCCGGAAAATGTAGAAAGGCGTCCAGTGGCGCCAGGTCAGAGTGTTGACAGGAATCGATCCTGTCTATTACAAAGACTCTTATCCTGTGACAGCAGTGGTGTACGGGTTGCACTCAATTAGAGAACCAGATCAGGCCAACCTTGCACCTATAAGAGTCGGAAGACTCCGCTGTATGGCGGAGGTCGAGATCGAACACAGGGAGTGTTCGATCTCAACCTCGTTGTAGTAGTCCACCTTTCCCTGTAGCCTGCTGTGGATCACAGTGCTTGCAATTGGTGGCGACTGACTTTGATCGCCGCAGTCTGACAAGTTCCATGCCATGGAAGTACGCAAGGCTCTGCCGAGATGCCTAGCATGGGATGCAGGTTTGTAGAAGCTTAGAAGCCAAGCGATCTCATCTTGACAAGCCTACAGACACGCCGCGACCTGGCGCATGCAGGCTTTTTTTTTTTTTTTTTTTCAATTATATGCATGGTTACACACACTCATTACAATACTCGCACAGCTACTTACACTAATTACTAAACATCCATCCATTACTATGTACAAGACTAATACATAAACTTACAATACATACAATTGTACAAGACTAATACATAAACTTACAATACTTACAATTGTTTTTGCGGAGTAAAGATTAGCATATACTTAAAGTGCAGCAAACACCCCCAATTTTTTTCTGCTAAAACGAATCTATCTGTTTAAAATACTTCATTGAAAACTTTTTGCTTTTACTTAAATCCTCCGTTTTCTGTGCCCCGACGAAATCTCGAAAATAGCACTGAAACGCAGTTATTTTGTTTCGATTCAGAGTCTGAGGAAAATGGGTCCAGTGGCTATTGTGACGTCTACCTAGGAAGGTTAAAAATCGCTCAGGTCCTTCCATTTCCTTCGGGATGGTGCCGGTGTGATACATCATTCGAGAAATGAGCTATTTATAAATTACAGGTAGCGTCTATTTACGAAAATTTTCGTGCAAAAATCTATTCAATGTAGATCATTTCTGCGGTACGATAATGAGCAGTTGCGTTAGAAATTTGAAAGACTAATTAAGTTGACAAGGTGCAAGCGACTATAAAACCGTCTTGGAAGGGAGATGTTCCAAACCCGGGACGGGAGGTGGGAAGGGTAGGGGGGGGGGGGGGGGGAGAAGGTGTGGTGAGGAGGCACTCGAGGATTCCGGTCTCATTTTGGGTGTTGATGACAAAACGTCATCATATTTAGCTGTCAAAGTCTCAAGTACGCGAGTCGGGTGTACAAGTGGATGCAGAATCCTCTCTTGAACAGTAGCTGGTAATCGAACCTATTCCGTTTTAACTGGTGTCCTTGAGGGGCAAATAAAGCTCGAGCAACTCCCACATTAGTCTCCCCAAATTTAAATTTTCTGATAAGCATCCCTGTACTTTTCATGCGGGAGTTTCCTCCGGGCTTCCAAATGTCTAACAGAAATTTTTAAATTCTCAGCCTCAAGTAATGCAATTTTAGTTTTCTGATTGCTTCACTGTATCTCGGTTACCAGCCATTATACCTACGTTTGATCTTAGATAGAAATTAATGCGGCAAATGTGGCTTGGCATAAAATTTAATTGTGGGAAGCCAAGTTTCGTCGTCAAAAAATTGGATGAAAAAAACAAACAAACAAACAAACAAACAAAAAAAACAAATTCGGAGAGCTGCCTACAGAAGCAATAAAGAAATTACGGACAATACAGCCCCAGTGACAACAAAAAAGCCATAAAGGTCGGAATGAGAATATTCAACGGTACGTATCCGTTAAGTTTCCCTTAAAAGTTTTAAAGTTTCAGATATGAAGATCGCGATTTTTTAAGCACTCGTGAAGATTACGTAACAACAACAACTTTTACCTTAATGTTACTGAATGGGTTGTTAGTCCTGGTATGACCAAATTTTTGAAACCGATAGAAGAAATGTCAAAAGAAGAACTGAATGTTTTTCTGAAGAGATTTTGCACGCCTGGGAAGAAGTAAGATGGCGCACTGTCAGTTTACAAAAGTGCATCAATGAAATTCATCTGAGAGCGGCCATTGATCGTTTCCCTCGCTCGGTGCCGCTTAGCAAACCGTTTTCCACTATATATGACCCCGCTTCACTGAGACAAATAAAGCAGTAGAGCATTTGCAAAAAGACCTATCTGTTCAGAAAAACGAAGTCGACAGGCGACCTGGTCAGGCTATCTGTTCAGTCGGTGCCTAGGAAGAAGATGTGCGATTTTATATTTTAGGTCTCTGAATTTTATGTAAATCCGTAGTTAACTTCTATAATTGTTATGTCAAGGGTACGTTTTTATAGTGTTTTAAATTTATTTTTAAACTTTCTTTTAAACATATTTTTAAAACTTAGTTAGTAATACACGACCCCACAAGCATGTAGTTTGCTTCAAACATTGATCGTGTCTAAATAAAGGATTTTACTTACTTTACTTAGACCTCAGAAAAAAACACGCAACATTACCGGCCTAAAAGAGCCTATAAGAAATGGTCAGAAACCAATTTCCAATGAACAGAGGAAGAAGCTATTCGACAGCGGTGAGCTCGAACGGGCAGAAAGCAAGAATCCCGCAAAACTACGGAGGACGGCCTAGTTTTACCTCAGTCTCTTTTTTGGCCGACGCGGAGAATCAACGCCAGCTAACGCCAACGATTCTGTCCTTTGTGAAAAATCCATCAAGGAGTTGAACATTTTGATGAGCTGAACCGAAGTCGGCTCAAATCTTTACTGGCCGCGAAAAACCATCAGGGTCTCGAAGGTTTTGAAGATAAATGCGATGTTAAGACATTTTCTGTCCCTGACTCCGAAATTGGCCAGCAATCATCTCCACATGTCCAGCTCGAACTGATGCGAAGGCAGCCACAGCAAGGGAACGCTGATAGAATTCTAGTCGAGTTAACAAGTTGACGTCAGTTTTTTATGCGTCTGTCCTGCTATTGATCATGAATTTCGTCATAACATTGTCAAAGTAGCTGTGGATCAACGAGGCGATAGCCGAGTGGATCCGCCGACTACTTTGACAATGTTATGACGAAATTCATTGTCAATAACAGGACAGACGCATTAAAAACTGACATCGATTTGTTTTTTACGATAACAAATTGTCGACTTGCGCGCTCTCGCTCGCAGACGCGTCATATGGATTTCAAATTCATGTGTCTGTCCGCATATTGACAATAAAAATTAACCAATGAGCGCGCGTGAATTTCTGCAGTTATCGTAAAAAATAATTTTGACACAACGTCTGTCACACGGCGATCAAAGTTTTCCGCAGTACTTTCACAGCTGTTATGAGGAAGTGCACAATTAAAATCTTTCTCGATGACACAAACTTGAATGCTTTTCAAATTTTTTGACCAAGGTTCAATATTCTCCGTTTGGTAGACGTTCCTTAAGGTGGCCGCACACAGTTTTCAAGTGCCTATGCCTAATTCAGCATAACTTTTAAAGTATTTATGCTTTGGCGCCCATTTTTTGCAAGAGTCAAGGTTAACCACAGAAATATCTATTCTCGCATTTCGACAAGGTGAGTGCTGTTGCCATGGCAACGGGGCTGAATAAAAACAAGGCTTAAATAATGGTTTTTGTTTATTTTTAAAAAATCCAGTCGTTAGATTGTTTTCATATTTTGCACACTTAGAATTGACTTTAAATCCCTTCTGTCAACACGGTTTTAATACAATTTTGTCATAGGCGATATTTGTAATTCGCCGTTTATCGTTTTCTGTATTATTAAAAATTCCCTATGTCAAATTTCAGATTTTGGATAGATCATTCACGTGGTCTCTGGTCTGTTTTTCTGCCAAATTTCTTGAATTCTAACGACTGAATAGTTAGAATTCGGCATGTTTCTGCTAAAGCAATCGGTCTCAATTTTTCGAGCAAAACAAAAGCTGCAAATTGCTGGGTTCTTTGCATCGTTACCTTTTCTAATACATCTTTGTAATAAATGACTAGAGCCATCAATACACTGCGTTCAGTTACAGAGAAAAATAACACAGATAGTGCGGGTGTTGTGAAAATAAAATGATCGCTCTACTAACAGCATGTTTGTTCTTTGAAATCCTTGTGCACATGCTTAATATTGCATCAGCAAAAGCACGCGCGAAAACTGTGTTCGGCCACCTTTAGGTGGCTCAAAACAGTTTCCAGCACTGTCCAAGACTTAGATTTTGATTTGTCATTATAACCACTCTTTATCAATTGATGCTGCAATCATGGTATCAAAAGACTGCCCAATCACAGATAAATACGTTGGTATTATTTATGTGACACAAAAGGTTGCCATAGCAACATTATGACCAGCTAAAAACACCCTTAATTTCAGCTTTAAGTGCTTATATTTCAAAAACGGCACGCTGAAATTTTTCCTTATTTTGGATTTTTGACTAGCAGGATAACTTCCAACTTTTGGCAAAGATTAAATAATTCTGTACAATGGGTTCAGAGCGACCTTAAATTTTCGAAAATTTAAGGTGGCTCTGAACCCCATGTACATAATTTTTTCAAACTTTGCTAAAAGTTGCATCTCATCCTGCTTATCAAAATTCTATTATAAGAAAAAATTTCCCCGTTCCGTTTTTGAAATATAAGCGCTTATAGCTAAAGTTAAGGGTGTTTTTAGCAGGCCATAGTGTTGCTATGGTAACCTATTGTGTCACGAAAATAATACCAACGTGTTCACCGATGATTGGGCAATTTTTTGATACCATGAGTGTAGCATCAACTGATAAAGAGTGGTAATAACGACCCATCAAAATCTACATCTTGGAAAGTGCTGGAAACTGTTTTTAGCCACCTTAAATTATGCTAAAATGATGGTAATTTTCGTTTTGCAGACTCGCCGGCTTCGCTTTCAAATTTTCATCAATTTACCAACGGTGCGCATGCCATCTGACTTCCCACTTGCTGTTGTTTTTGCCACATCAACTTCCGGTCGTTTTGTAAAATTTAGCAATTTATTTCCAGGTATACAACCGTACCGAATTTAATAACACAATTATTCCTTTTGCGCTTGTTGGATATGAGGTTGGTTATAGCCCACTTGGCCTTACGGGCCTCGTTGGCTATTTACCATCTCATATCCAACGCGCACTATGTAATAATTGTTAAATGACCTAATGAAAGAGTGAAGGAGGGAAGGAGTGATCAAGTGAAATCGCTTCACCAATACAACTTGGAAAAAATCTTTTCTAAGTTAATCAAAGGCTCCTTAGAGCAACTTCATGGTATGAATTATTTGCACCCTCGAGTAACCTGCGATCTGGCGATCTTTGCAAAGTTCATACCTTTGTTCGTAGGCTACATGTTCTGGCACAATTGTTATGTTTTTAAGAAGGGATTGACTTAGTTCAAAAAGTGAGTTACTGTTGAGAAAAAGATTGTTATTATTACTCAGAAAGGGAATTGACTTTTTTCAAAGTCGGGAACATTGTTAATCAACAGGTAATACTCTTAGTCTTCAAATAGGCATTTTTTTCCTGGAAAATGGATTTTTTTGGTGTGTTTGTTCGTTAATGATTGTTTCAATTGATACAATTAAGGCGGGTGCGTCCGTTTGGGATCAATCTGGAATAAGAATAATAAGAATAATGCGAGTAAGCATTTGTTTGGGAACTATTCTCATTCCGGAATACCTGGATTTCCATTCCGGCTATTCTGCTCCCAGGAGCAGAGTAGCCGGAATATATTCCGGAATATATTCTTATTCCGGAATATCAGAAATGAATGCGCCCTAAGTGTGGTCGACAAATAGTTTTATTTTTTGGACAAGAGACTGTTGTTGTAGTAGAGACATGTGAAATACTACTATTTATTTGTTTTTATTTTTTTAAAGCTGTTATTGTTGAAGAAACATTTTGAAACTGGTATGTTAATGTTACCAAAAATATTTTTATACTTTGTCATTCTACAGTACATCCAGTAAATATTTATATACTAAGGCCCAATGATAGAAAGACACATGCTAGATGTAAAAGTGGTAGGAGTGGACAGAGGGGGAGTGGGCACAAAGCATAGGAAATTCTTTTTATGGTAGAGATCAGATCATCAAAAATATTACACTAAACTACACAGTTCTTTTAAGAAACTTTCCAATAAATAATGTAATTATTAAATATTTTGTTGTTCAGAAGTTATAATTGTTGTGATTTACAATTTTTATTCTGGTACATATTAACTGTTTTTTTTTTTTTTTGGATAATGAAGCAATATGTTGTCATTAACTTTGGCAGAATTTTAAAATCTTGCCTGTTGCACTAAGTTTCCTGGGAAGTATATAATTCACAGATTTTCTAAAATCACCAGCTAACTTGTTATAGTGAAAAGAATGTATGTAGGGCTGTTAACCAATTTATGATAATCAATCAGGGATTACAGAGCAGAACAGTGAAGTTACTTACTTCAAATAAGAAAATGTCAGAATGCATGACACCCCCCGGGGAGGGTAATGAATGAGTTGCTTAAAACTGAAGTTGGAGATCTATGAAATGATTTTCTTTGCTATAGCAATTGCATTTAAAATACCGTAATACATTGATTTCACAGACTGTTACCATGTCAGAGTAAAAAGCAAACAAACATAAAAAAGTCCATATGGTATTGCTACTTCACTGTGCTTTTATTAGAACTCAATATTTCTATATAATTCAATCCGCTGAAATATTGCGTGACTATTATAATGTACCACCCAAAGATGCTTGAAGTATGATGACAGCAACAAGAAGAAATTATATACAATGTTTGTCAACATCATGTGTAATATGCAGGCATGTGACAATATTTTCCGAAAACTTTCCGAACGAATGGCGAAAATTATCTCAAAAAGAGCTTATTATTTAATTATATGTTGCATGTTCTCCACAAAATGCCATACGATAGGAGGAGGAAGGCTTACCGTTTGTCCCAGGTGATAAAGCGTTCATTTTAACATACTGCTTTCTTCCTGTGGCCGGTCAATTCGCCGTCGTCCAAAGATGTCCGTAGCCGCACTCTTTACCGAAATCTAAACCTACAACTCTTTTTCCAAAAGTCTCGAGAGGCCCCATAGTAGCTCATGGTCCGCTATTTGAATTCAAAACACCGCCCATTTTGAAATTTTCGTGGTCGTGGGTAAAACGGAAAATCAGCAAAGTTTAACACTAACCAATTTGCAATAAGCTTATTACATGATC
>JAHPZR010001948.1:0-15000 GCA_019787425.1 Platygyra sinensis
CCGAGAAAATTTGGTTATGACGTCAGCGTACGAGCGATCCAACGCCGTCCGTACAGACTCTGCGGGAGGAGGAGGGGTGTCTCGAGGTAAGCCTCACGGGGGAACTAAGGAATGCCATTTTCTCGGCAGGTTTGTCAGAAAAAAAACACTCATTTGTACACTGTAATTCGGGGACGTTGATCTATTAAACGTTGAAGATAGATCGAGTTTATCTAAGGTTATTCCTCCACAATTGCACTGCGCATCCCGTTCTGCGCATAATTTATGGCGTCATTTAGCGCGCCCGCGTGCACGCGCATATGAAAACATGGCGGATTTGCCTTGATATTGAGTGCTGTCAGTTGGAAAATGGCTATAGCTCACCAACGAGCACGGGCACCCCAACTTTTTTTTTTCAGTCATTGTAATCAACTTATCATAAACTTTGCTTGAGGAAAGACTGATCTAATTCGTATTGCTGAAAATTGAATAAATAACGAAAATAGCAAGTAAACTGTGGTCATTTTTCTATTTAGCCCTATGATAACCATGTCAAGAAGTTTGGTTGAAATTTTAATAAAAATTCAGCTTTCTGTCTAAATAAAACTTAAAAGTTTATCTGTGTCCGATACAATGCATTGACTCAGTTTAATGCATATTCTCATGAGTCCTCGGATCACAAAAATTTACCATTATTACTGGGAATGCGTTCTTCTAATAAGCATTACATAATGCCAAAATGGGTCATTTTCAATGCCCCAGTGCTCCTTAATGAGTATGGGCACCCCCTTTTTTTATTTCAAAATTGAAGTTCTCATACGATAAATATTCAGTGGGCAAAGTTTGAACGAAAATCTATTGTCAGTTTTATTTCAGGGGAATTACCTTAAGCAGAACATGAAAGAGAACTACAAAGGGCAAGAATGAACAGCTAAAAACGTGGCGAAGAAGCGGGAAAGAGCGGCCCAGCAGGGCTAGAAAGAAGGCGAAAAACGCTTAGTACTGAACAATGTGGTGAATCTTGAATCGAGTCAGTGCCAGAGAAAGGAGATGAAATAATGCCGAACAATGCCGTCAGGCAGGGCAAGTGAGAGCTTTATAGGAAAGAACTGAAATACCAGGAAAATTGACTCAAAAGACTACAGAACTTCGCGCGTCGAGATATGATGTGCAGCCATGCAAGAAAAGTCGCATAATTTCATGAGGTGATCAGCAAGAGAAATCAAACGTGGTTTGAGTGTTAAGAGGAATTACAAAACGGTAAACACAGTGGGAAAAAGTTCATTCGTTGATCTATCGAAAAGATTTGTTCAGTTCAGTCTTCACAACTTTTGCTGGAGGTTCTTCGGATACGATTCACACTGAGGTGAACTGCCAAATTGTGGTAAGCGACTTTGTTTGCATAAAAACTTTTGCGTTTTCCATAAAAATTATTCAGTTGCTTCAGCGAGATAGGTTTCTAAGTTAAGGTTATATCAATGAAAGGTGTAAAGTCTCCTTGATTTTCTGGTTTGGAACCATGCTGTGAGAGATTTGATAAATTTCAAAAACTAGAGTTGTTGTTGAATATAAATTTGTATAAGCTTAATTATTGTAAACAAATAAGCTTATAAGACTAGTTTTCTGTCGTTTTTCGCCGTATACCGATAACCTCTCGACTAAAAGTAACAAAACTGTATTCGTAAATACTGTCAGGCGAGTGTTTTCTTTGTGTTAGCAGGAACAGCTGCTTCGTAGACAGCCATAATTTCTTCTTCTGTTTACTTTTGGACGAAGGAAACCATTGCTTTGCGTTTGACGCTCGTAAGCTTAATATGTTGTCATGAATACTGCGTTTAGTAATTATGGAGACTTCCTCGTTTTGTTTGCTCGATTTATTGGGTTTGGTGAAATGCCCGGCTGAATTTCTTTTAAGGTTATTGTTAAAAGACTGGTAAAACTATGGCCGTAAAAATAACTGCAAATTAAGCCGTCGCCAATAATAATGTTCGAATTAAACTTATGCTTTATCACCAATAATTATTAAACTCGAACGCCGCAAGGCTTTGAGATTTTGGACGTTTTCCGGCTTCTAAATGCATTTCTGGGCTTTAAATGGAATAATATTGAATGTTAACCGAATTTTCAGCAACATTTCTTCAATCGTTTGTTTGATTCAGGCGTAGTGAAATGCATGTAGTGTTTAATAAGTAGCTTTCGTCCGCTTTGTTGTCAACTGTTGAAGTGACAAGTGGATGATGATTAGTATTGCACTAGACTTGCTGATGCAGCAAGTATGGAATATAATTAACCAAATATTAAATCCCAAGACTCTTCTGAAACCTGGTCAGTTACTTATAGCACCTCCACACCAACCTTTTTGCAACATTAATTATTTTTTCTGCATCAATCAGTGACCCTGCATGCAAAGAAAGCTCTACACTGAGTTGCATTTGCTATTTGATTTCATTAGTGCCACTGGTCAGGGAAACATATGGTCCCTATATTTCAGTTTTTCGTAGGGGGGGGGGGGGGGGGGGGTTACGAGTTCAGCTCTGGTGCATTTAGAATATATTTCTTATCAATTTGGCTGTAATGTTGGTAAAGTTGTTAACATATATAAGCTGGCTGACCAAATGTACCTATGCATCAAAACCCAGGAGTGTACATAGTATAACTTACTTACATGTAGGGCTTACTTATTAGTTTTTGGCATAATTTAATAACAATTTTATCACTGATGGAGTCACACAGTAATTGACAGTTCCTGCAGTCCACAGTCTTTAGTAGAGAAAAAAAGCACATCACCTTATTGAAAATTGCATCGCGCAGAATGCCTATTGTTCTCTGGACATTTACTTGCAGTTCTAAGGTCTGTCATATTACCTGGTATTATTCAAATTAACGCTAAGAGCCGAGTCTCATTGGTTAAGATTAACGCGCGTTTTTTTCCCGTAGGGAGTATGACCTCGCTCATTAACTTGAAGAAGGCGGAGCATCAAAACAATGAACTTTCCGTATATCGCTCGCCAGTCGTATTGAGTGTTTAAAAGAACGAGAAAGGTATATAATTTAGTGGCTCGACGGCTCGCCAGTCGCATTGATTAACAATCCGCCGAGCCACTCGAGCGATACCTCTTTAAATTGACTGACAAGCCACCGAGCCACTCGACTGTACTTCTTCAAAAGTGGCCCCGTTTTCTGTAGTTTAGCCAATTTCTTTGAAAACTATCGACGGCTTTTACCATGTAAAATATGTACCGCCTGTAAAACCTCTTTATTAAATGTCTGCGTAGTTTAAGAGCGCTTGATTCTTACGCGAGTCAATAGTGTTGTTCGTTGCCCAGTTGTTAATACGCTCGATCACAAAGCAACGAACTCAAATAAAGTCCGTTGATCGATCGATGGCCACTCATCTTATTTGAAAAGCTTTGATCTGTTTTCCTTGTTCATCGTAAATGCGCGCGTTAACAGTCGTCAAGCTGTCGTTCTATGAGTTAAAGTTGGCGGGCTACAGATCAGTGATTCGCATTTAATCGACTGAGTGATTTTTTTGAAAAGATATGATAATTTTTTGACAGCCATTGTTATGCAGTGGTGTGCTTCAAACAATGGCTCACTAAGCAAAGACGCGCCATATTTGAACGCACTTCCAACTCGCAATTTTAAATGTCAGTTTGATAGTCGTTATCTTACTTCGATTAACAAAGTAAAGACAGGATCAGTTAAGAAAAACGTCAAACTTTTATTTCCCGTTGCTAACTTTTTTAAAGCCCGTCTCGCTTACTTAAAAATCGCTTTTCACTTCGTATCGAGAACATGTTGCCCTCCGAAAAAGCCGATTTTTCCCAATTTTCGAACGCAGAAAGATAGTCCAAAAACATCGCAAAACTTCCTATTTTTTGGCTGCAATTGTAGATATAGCATTCCTCAGGAAAAGCCCGTTGCTTAAAACATTAAATGGGACTTAAGAAAGTCAGGAAATCGAGTTTTATCAATGCACTGCAGGCAAATTAGGGCCTTTTCTCTCTTATTCTTGGCCATTCAAACTTCATTCGTATTCAAATTTTGCCGCTTCGGTGCTCATGAATAAGTAATGATGTCCGGCTATTCTACGCGATGGAATCATAAAATTATTATTGAAAGCTTACGTAGAAGTATTCATCAATAAGTATTGTTTTTTTCCATTTATGCCAGAGTGATTTAGGTCGTTGTACATGTGAAAGTTTTCAATTTTGCAGCAGAGAATGGATCTCGTTGTATTCTTGTATGCTGTTCTTAATACTGAACAGCTTTCATACCGTAACTGTATCTGACATGTAGTCACTTTTGGAAAGTGTCCTGAGGCTATGTAGAATTCCAGTAGTTTTAAGAGGTAGTATTAATAAAATATTTTATAAAAAGAAACTGAACTATCGATGAATGCACAGCACAAAAGCAAAACGCAATGTACAATTATGTTATTAAATACATGTACAAATTCATGCCACCACAGAGTCTACTGTAAACATTGTAAAATGTATAGATTTAGCCAAGCTTAAAAGTGGAGCTCCTGGGCCAGGTTGTTCAAAGCCCAATTAAGCTAATCCGGGATAAGTGAGAATTTTTACTTCAATTTTGTAACATATTGCAGTGAGGTTTTCTGTTGCTATTGTTTGGACTTCTTTTTTGAGTTTCAACAATCTCAAACTACATAAAATAAAAGCAGTGAAATTATACCTTCTGAACAACCTGGCACTGATTAGAAAGTTAACCTGACTTGAGCCCATAATCTAATAAAAAACCAGTAGTTGATCAGTGGTCAACTTTGAAAAAAAAAACATGTGACTTTGATGAGCTTTCAACCTGAGCCAGAGATATGGTCACATAATACTGGTCAGCAGACACCAGTGGAGGATCTAGGGAAGGGGCCTGGGGGCCCGGTTCCCCCCCCCCCACCCCCCTTATTTTGGGTAAAAAAATAAAGCAATGACAGAAGGGAAAAAAGCCAGCCGGGCACGTAAATCAAAAGTGGGCCCCCTCCTTTGCTCTAGGTCTGGATCTGCCACTGGATACCTTGTTTTGACAGCTGTCAACTTACCATAACATGGATTTTCAATATCATATGTGCAGTTAAACCAAGGCTGCAATTGCCTTAGCTTTCATTTAGGTGGAGTATGGCAGCCATATTCCACTGAGTTGGCGTCATTAGGCGCATGCGCACATGATCCATGCTGCTAACCATGTTGGCCATGAAAAAAGAGTTGAATGGTTTTCTATTTCTATGTATGCATGTGATTATTTCTATAGTCATGGGGCTCTGATTTGTGGCAGCCAATGCAACAGAGCTTTGCCACAAAACAACAACAACAACATTCTAACATAGCTGTAAGGCTTTCAGGTCAAAATTAACAATTTTTGAAGTTTCTTTTGTCTCCAGTTGAAGCTTATAGACCGAGAGTTTTAAAATCAAATGCCACCCTAATGAGAGCATCCAAATCATCTTTAGAGCTACAAGTCAATGCATTTTCTTTTGCCAATTGAATTTGTTAATACGTTTCCAGTCTGAACGTGCTTAAGCAATGTACTGGTATCTGCAATTTGCCAAAGTCAACTTCAGTGAAAGGTTACAGAACTTAGGATTTCAGAAATATCTGGAGTGATAGTACAGAAATCAATTTTGGGAAAAATATATTTAAAAATAAAATATTGTTATTAAATGTCAAATTGGCTGCATTACATGGACTTAAGACACCTCAAGAGGTATATGGTAATGCTTAAGACACTATATTTAACAACAAAGTGATTCTAAACTATATCCTTATTCTAGATCTAAACTACATATTAATAATATCACTCAAGACTGCATACCTTTCATGACCTAAGAGCAAGATCAAGATCAGGTCTACTGACTGTTTTTTTTTTTTTTTTTTTTTTCAAAGAGGAACCTTGGGAATACACAGGGCTATCATTAAGTTATTAGTTACCTGTCGCCTTATTCTCCACACTCATGGCAAATTAACAATAATCATAATCATAATGACTTTATTACAGTACACTCTGTACTGAAAGGTGACTCTTCATCTATAAAAATTACATTAATGGTAAGTCATATTCATAGTTGTGTGTACTTCATGGGTGAATTATATTGACATCAGGCAATTTTATCCATAGCATCAAGGGAAGATCAATCATTCTCAGCTGTGCCCTTAATGACAGCCCTGAATATGCATGTCTGCCAACATGCAAACATGCATGTTTGCCACTAGACATCTCAATTTGTGTATAAATAGTTCCAGTACATTCAATATAGACAAAAGACAATAAAGCTACTAACTGAAATGCAAACAATTTTAAAACCTAAAGAGAAGTTTAAGATGTCTATATTTGGACCAGCTTTAAGACACTACAAAAGTGTTACTCTTTTGATTTATTTAGTGCATTCGATTCACCCAATAGCCCTTTTAATTTAATGGTTAGCTTTTCTCATTTGCATTGAAATCTAATCCAACGCGGGTGCAATTCATTTTTGGGCCACAACTACATCTGATTGTTCACTGATTTGCCTCAGAGGGTTGGATTATTTAGTTATTAACAATTGAAGCTCCGCTTTTAGGCTTGGCTAAATCTATATATTATACTCACTTTGAAGATTGATTGGTTGCATCTTGATATGCTTAAATGCGACAAGCGCTATGCTGTTAGCGAGTTTTGTGTGCCTGTAGAATCTGATCAGCAAATGCAAAGGCTTGAAGAAACTGAAACTTAGAAAGGATGACCGTACGGGCACGACCTGATGTCTTCAGGGAATGTTTGCAACTGAGAAAAGAAATTATATGGACCGTTGAAATTAACTAATAAATGGAAAAGATAACAAAACTGGAATACAATAAAAATTACTACCGTCGAAATAAACTTATGAATGACAGGATAATAAAATGGAATATTATTCATAAGGTATAAGTGGGTTAAACGTAAGATTCAATTTCTTCTCGTTTGTTGATGCCTTGGGTTCAAGAGTTGACCGGCTTTTTCGATAAGGTACGCTTCCCTGGCTTTGCGTAACGCGTCACGAGATGACTGTATGAGTTCTAGTGGTACCAGTTCTATGTCGTCCGTTGATTATCGGAAAGAAAATGGTCTGAATCTGCAGTGGGTCTGGGGGAAGGGGTGGGTCTGTGTACTGGACGTCGGTGTTCATTAAAGCGGACTTTAAGTCATCTTTTCGTTTCACCAATTTACACTGTCAGTTTGGTTGTTATTGGGGAAGACTGGAACCTTGTATGTTGTCATGGCAAAGCTCAGCGCATTGCGGGGAACGAAACGGCTCTCTTGCTTGTTAACAGTTTGCAAAGCTTTTATTCAATTATAACTAAACCTGTCATTTACTGTCAAAGGTCTCTAACAATATTTTCATGTACTTTAGTTCGAGATCTTTTCATAATAGATGAATGGAAGTTTATTCCGAATAAAACGCTTTGACATTCGACGACAATAACCTAGTCTGGTCAACAAGGACTGTTCTAAAGGAATGGGAGTTGTTCAGGGATATACATCCTTACCTGTTAGTGTTGTGTCAATGACATGGCGACTTTCGAAAGAATGGCTCTGGAACGGGCCACTTCCGATATTTTAAAATACAGCTTGATAGTCAGACCCAGAGGGCACAGACGAAAAAGATTAATACAGGTAATATGGCCATTCAATTTCCTTTGTTTGTGTCCTCTAAGCCTCAGAGCTAAATTGAATTTTTATATATCAAAACGGTCTATTCATGATGGTTATCACTGTCCGTGATGACAAGAAAGCTCATGGTGGGGCCAAACCATCCCCTAAAATGGAGCCTGTAAACGTGCGTTTTGCAATAATTTTGTGAATTTTGATGATTTGTTTACGAAACTTGGCAAGGAGGTATAGGACATCGACCCGATCATTTTGAGTTTAAATGTGAGGGAAAAATTATGACGTCACAATTAATGACGTCATACAAACTTGTAAATTCAGTTTACTAATTTGGAAAGTTTTTTGCTTGTGTTCGAAAGGAATCATCACGATAAGTTGAGTGCCGCAAACCGTTTGTCCATATCACAAAAACTAGCTGAGATATGGCTTTTCAAAGTTTGGAGTGAATTTTTCCCAGGAAAGAAGTTCCCACCCCCGTGTGAAAAATTTCTAAGTTAGAGTTGTTGTTTTGTGCCACTTTTTTCCAGTTAGGCTGCAGGTGAGGTTTCCCAGACGATAAGAACAAATGTAATAAAAAGAATCACGATGGAAGACTTTCTTGTGATTAATTCTTAATCTTTATAATACCGCTAGAAAACACAAAACGAAAATTCTACACTCATACGATTTTTGACCACTCTGAGCATTATATAGCAAAATATTAGCTTTCCCAGAAAGGAGGTGAAAAAAGTTTGCCACGGGTTTTGATTTATGAGAAGGAGTATGGATTAGCAGGTTTCCGGGGAGACAACGATTTTTGTTTTAGCTTGCCATTACTCACGAAGCTTTTGTCATAGCAAGGAATGGTTTTCGGCATTACGTTCCTCTCGTCAAGGTGTTTCAAACGGCAAATTTTTTTCTTGAAAAAAGAAACTTTATATCAAGGATATTTGTGACGTCATCATTTAAGATTTTGTGTCGGTCTTGATGTCGAAACAATCTGGAACACGACGCAAGTTCATATGCCAAGTTTGGTGAAGAAATATACAAAGAATACCAAAAAAGCCTAAATGACCCATTTTTAGGCTTTTTGGCCCCACCGTGAGCCGCCTTTGTAAAGTTATTGAAATAAACAGTTACATGATCTGTACAGTTTAAGGGAAAGGGCGTAAGCACTTTGGACCTGTAATGGTAAGAATCAGTAGCATTAAGAATAGTTTCGACAGTGTCTGAATTCATTTCACTTCACCTGTATTTAAAGAGATTAATTTCGGTTGTTGATAACTAGGTGTATATCTCAAATAAAAACAAACCGGACTTTTTTTAATCTTGATAATCAGCTGTTATAATTGTCAATTCTGATTGTTTTTTATTCATTCCAAGGATCTGATTGTGAAAGAGCAGGGTACAAGCGGCTTAAACTGTTTTTGATTGAGCTCATGATCGCAATGAATATAGAATTTATGACAACCCTTTTTTTTATTTTTATTTTTTTATTTTTTTTTTAACACTTTTATTTACAAGACTAACACTCACATGGCTTACAGTACTACTTTTGTACTTACATTTACACTTACAATGTACTTTCTACTTGACACTACTTACGTTCATACTCACACTCTTTACGCGTACACTACTTGCAATACATGTATTACAATACAGCAACAATGAATTAATTTACGGTTGGCGTAATTACAAAGCTCTTTTCAATTGTAGACTAACACAACAGCAGCATATAAAATTAAAGTAAAATGGCCCACGTACGATAAAATTTCGATAGTTCACTTTTTGCAGTCGCGATCTCTTTTAGAATGTCAAGTTTTGCGGTGATCAAAAGAAGAAAGCTTTGAAAATCTAAAATGTCTCCGCGAAGGCTTGTGCAGAAAATGCGATATTTGGCTATGAGTAGAGAATAATTTAGGACTTGCCAATGCTTTGTCCTATCATGCCAGCCATAGAGTATGTGACTTGTGGATAACGTTATTGTTTCATTTGTTTTTTGGTGCCACCAATCTTGAAAGAGAATCCAGAAATTGTGTATCAGTGTGCAATTTATTAGTAGGTGGTGCAACGTTTGTTCTTCTGTATTGCATAAGTTGCATAGGGGGCTTTCTGAAATGCCGTCTCGGTAAAGTGTAGTGCGGGTTGGAAGCACGTTATGAATCACTTTATACTGAAACATTATTATTTTAACTTCGTTTGTGACTTTAAATGGCATAAGATAAACTTTCTTGATGGTATTTTCTGTAAATCCGTGGCGTAGAATTTTGGTTTCGGCAGTGGGAGGAACGAAGACAGTGTTTAAAAGAGATGAGTAAATAGAACTGGTTCTTAGGTTGTTTGCAGTGGTGTCGTGTGTGACGTTTGGAATAGGGTTAGTAAGATTAGCTTTCCAATTTTTTGGGATTGCGTTAACCAGGCCATAGTATGTGGTAAAAGGAACATTTAAATTAAATTTCATGGCAAATTCATGCCACTTCAAAAAAGACTGATTTTGGTCTAAAATGTCGCTTATTTTGATAATACCGGCGTCATACCAAGTTTGGTAAAAGACAGGTTTTTTTCCTACAAGATTTTCCTGTTATTCCACACTATTTCGTTTTCAGGATTTGTTTTGGAGTCGATGCCCGTTGAGATTTTAAAATCGCACCAATAATCTAACACTTTTTTATAAAATGTGGGCAGCTTATCATCGAGGTCTAGTGTGCTTGTTGCAAAGTTGCATTTTGTTAGGAAAGCAAGACCACCGTGTTTGTGTAAGAGCTGGTTAGGAATAATTTTCCAGGAGGCTTGTGAGTCATTTTGAATTCTGTTGACCCAAGCTATTTTGAGCGCTTTTTCCATGATCTTAAAATCGCACATTTTTAAACCACCGTCTTTCTTTTCTCCAATTATGGTGTTTCGTTTTATTTTAGGGGGTTTTCCTGCCCAAATAAAGTTGAAAATTAGCTTGTTTATTTCTTGGATATAGTGCTCTGGAACTGGGAGCACGGAGGCTGAGTAAATTAATTTAGATAACCCAAGTGTTTTGACTATGTTAATCTTTCCATAAAGAGTTAGATTTCTCCGTTGCCAGGTGTTTAGCGTTTTTTCAAGGTTACGTATTTTTTCACCGAAGTTCAATCTATTTGCGTTTTCTTGGTTGAGAGAAAAAAAGACACCAAGAGCATTGACAGGTTCTTTTGGCCACTTAAAACCAAAAGGTTCATCTTTTCTGTCTTTCCATTTGCCTAACCACATTGCTTCGGTTTTAGTTGTGTTTATTTCTAGGCCAGAAAGCTCTTTGAACTCATTTAACACCTTCAATAGACTCGCGGCGGAGTCGAGGTCACGAACAAATACTGTTGTGTCGTCGGCATATTGACTTATTTTAAGCTCATGCTTGTTGACTTGGATACCTTTAATAGTGGGATCATTTTTTATGGCTCTAGAGAGAAGTTCTATGCCGAGAACGAAGAGGACGCCAGAAAAAGGGCAACCTTGTCTGACTCCCCGCTGTAAGGAGAAAAACGTTGAGGCATGACCGTTATTCAGAACACAGCTAGTAACATTATTATAGAAAATTTTTATCCAATTTTGGATGTCGTGGCCGAAGTTGAAGAGCTGGAGTGTTTCTAAGAGATAGTTCCATTCAATGGAGTCAAACGCTTTTTTGAAGTCCAAGAAAATGGCAATACCTTTTTGATTTGTCTTGCCTGTGTAATGTATTAAGTCATAGATTAGCCTTTTTCACCAATGTAGCGGCCCTTAATATAACCAGTTTGATCAGGGTTTATTAACGCTGGCAAGACTTTTTCGATTCTCTTGGCTATAACTTTAGTGAGAATCTTGTAGTCGACGTTCAGAAGTGAGATGGGCCTTAGATTTTCCAGAATAGTTTTATCCTTAGATTTTTTTGGGACAAGCGAGATTATTCCTCGTCTTTGGCTTATAGAAAGCATGCCATGCTGAGAAGCAAAGTTGTAGCTGGCTAGCAGATCCTGATAGATGTCAGGCCAAAAGAATCGGTAGAATTCAGCTGGCAGGCCATCAGTGCCCGGGGTTTTGTTATTGTCAAAGTCCTTAAGCGCATTTTTGCATTCTTCTTTGTTTACCAATCCTTCACAAGAGTTCTTTTCTTCCTCACTTAGTGTGGTTACGTTTTCTGGAATAAAAAAAGGCGAGTTTTTAAAATTTTCAGGATTGATATTGGTGGAGCGGTATAACGATTCATAGAACTTTTTTTTCTTCTAAAATTTCGAATTGATCTTCTATATAACAATTATCCCCAACTTTGAGTTTTGAGACTGTTTTAATATCATGATGTCGTTTTTCTAAGCTATAGAAATACTTTGTGTTGCGTTCTCCTTCTTCATGCCATCTCACTTTGCTTCTCAGGATTGCACCTTTAGTTTTGGTCAACATGATTTTTTTAAGATGTGATCTGGCACGTTGAAGTTCTAGTAAGATGTTTCTGTCGTGCGGGTTGTTTGGAGGCAGCGTGGCCGAGTGGTCAGCGTGTCGGACTCGCAATCCGGCGGTCCCGGGTTCGAGTCCCGCTCTGACCACTACCTGGATTTGTTTCTCGGTAGGCCCAAGTTCAAATCCTCAGCCACGCTTGTAAATAGCCAACTGGTTTGCCTCCGGCCAGTTGGGATTCTTAACAATGTTATGTTCAGTTTGAGTTACTTGTTTCAGTTGTTTGCTCGGCCCCACTAGCACTTGTGCTATAAACACTGCCGAGGGTAAATAAAGGTTTATTTATTTATTTATTTATTTATTATTTTCCGCTCTGGCTTGGAGGTCGTTTAATTTTTTGTGCAGTACTTTTTCTTCATCTCGATGTATTTTTGCTATTCGTTTAGAGTACTTGATAGTGAAACCTCTTATCTCCATTTTTATGAGGTCCCATTTTAAACCTAAATCACGAGTCTCGTTGTATTTCTCTTTAAAGATTGGAATGTTTATCTTAAGTGCTGTTACGTATGCTTCATCTTTAAGTAAAGCTGTATTAAATTTCCAGAAGCCCGGTCCTCTTTTTTGGTTTAGGTAATTAGACTGTAGAACAAGTGAGACAGCGGAGTGATCAGATTCGGGTGTGTGGATGATGTCGCATTTCTTTGCTAATTGAATTAAATCCTGCGAGACTAAGAAAAAATCTAAGCGGCATTGAATTTTAAACGATTTAGTTCTCCATGTGAAACACTGTTTGTCATTATTCAGGATTCGCCATATATCACTTAGGTTGTACAAATCACAAAGCTTGTTAATTTCTTGGATGACAGCTGTCTTTCTATATACAGTTTTTCCTTTACTATGGTTTGTGCCGTGGCTAAAGAAAGCTTTGCCACCCCATTCGCTTTCCCAGGTGGGTTCAAGATTTTTAGAGCAATATGATTCTTGCAAAAATATGATATGATGATTTTGTTTGAGTAACCATCGAAAAACGGTTCGGCGTTTGATTGATTTGTTAAGACCTCTAACATTTAATGACAAGCATTTTAGGTCAAAAGCATTGGCAGTGTTGACGGTGTTCATTCTGTTGGCGGTTCAAAGGAACACAAGCCAGGCGGAGAGATAAACAAACACGGATTTCTTCGGACCGAATTATGTTGATTCAGGAAACAATTTGACTTTTTCGCTGATGGGCTGTTAAGAGGATGTGAACGAGCTGAGAAAGAAGGTGTTTGTTTTAACCGAAGCGTGTTGATGTAACATGGAAAGCAAAGAAAGTGTAGCATAATAAACTTAAAGACTACAACTACATAGTACATATATAATAACATGAACAAAAAGGAAATTTGGATACTTAGCTCGATGAGATAGAGTCACTGACCCGGCACAGTTTTACTCGCTTTTTGTTGGTTTTGAATGTCTTCAATAAGATAGCAAAATTAGCGGGTAGGAGCTACTTGATATTCAACTGGAATATTCGAGATGTTAAAAACATTGTTATCAATAAAGAGAGATCTGTTGACTACCTTCGCGACGCGACCAGCTTGTTTAGCGGCATACATGGATTGTATAAGGGTTTTCCTTTCTTTCTGGATTTCTCGAGCAAAATCTTGGGTAATATAGGCCTCACTGTGTCTGGCTAAGAACTTGAGCCGGTTTTTGACATTGAATACAGCATCCCTGTCTTCTCTCACAGCAAATCTTGCGATGATCGGGCGAGGGCGAGCAGGAGTAGCTCCATTGTTTTGTGGCTTGCCAACGCGGTGAACAGCATGGAAACGTATATCCTGGATGTTCATTTTGAGATCATTTTCTAGAACATCAAAAATGATTTCCTGGCAGTTTTCGCCTCGACTTTCGGGGATATTCATGAAGCGAAGGTTTTCTCGTTTCGTATAGTTCTCAAGAGCGACGAGGTTCTCCTGGGCATCTTTCAAAGCGGGCTTAAGCTTCTCGTTCTCGGCTTGAAGCTTTTTCAGATCAGCTTTTAGGCCTTGAATTTCCGCAGCCTGCTCGTCCATCATTTTTTGGTGAGAGCTTTGGACTCTTGCTGTAGGTCCTCGATGCTTGCCCACGCGTGAATCACAGATTTCTCTAGCTCATTTAGTGTCGACTTGACGGCATTGATTTCGTGCTTAAATTCACACGAAAGTTCTGAGATCTGTGTGTGTAGATTAGAGAAATTGTCTTCCATACGAGATTCCATGGCGATTAATTTATCGAGGAGTATTTCCATAGAGATGAGCGAGTCAGTCTCCTGGTTTTCTTACATTTCCTCGCTCTTCTGTTTGTTTCGTTTTAGAATTGGCCTGTCGGCGGAGCTTGAACTTGACGAACGTTCCGAGCGTTTTAACATGAGAACAAGCAGCAAGCAACAATTGTTTCAATTACCGGTTGACATTTCTGGTTGTATTTGAGCGAACATAAAAGGCCAGGTATGACTCTTCTCAACTAAGGAATCACAGAGCACGAATAACACGTCCGTCCGCCATGGTTCCTTCCCAGACTCCAACCCTTTTTTATTCCTTACTCCAATACTCTGTGGATCACTGAATTGAACAGATGAGAATTTACAATGAACTAAGAAATATTTCCTTAGGGCGTAACTAAAACTGTGATAATCATAGTTTTTAAGACAAAAAGGGAACCAATATCCAAATACCCTAGATAAATGATAGCAATTAATTTATATTTTCCTGGACGAAATCTTTTTTTAAGTTTGACTATTGGACAAGATCTTTAGCTCGTCATTGACAGCGTGCGGAGGGAACTTTTGAAGACTTCCACATAGTTTGTATTGCAAATTAATTTTTCAACAAGTGCAAAGTCTTCTTTTCAAGGAATGGCCGACACTGCTGAGCTTAACAATTGGTTTCTGCAGCTGAGGCAGCTACGACTGTTGCCGCCCCTCATACCCTTTGCATGTGCATGAAATAATCTGGCAATTGTAAAAACAGTAGGTACTTT
>JAHPZR010001948.1:20000-22682 GCA_019787425.1 Platygyra sinensis
CAGAGAAGAAGTCACCATCAAGAGAATTGCCACAGACCGCCATACGTCCATCTCAGGTACTATGAAAAAGGACCATGGTGAAATCGACCACCAGTATGATGTTTGGCATTTGCCAAAGTGGGTTACAAAACAACTTTCCAAGAAGGCTAAAGTGAAAGGCTGTGAAGATCTTCTTCCATGGATCCGTTCAGTATCGAACCACATGTGGTGATGTTCTGCAACATGTGATGGCAATGCTCAAGTGCTGAAAGAAAAGTGGAAATTAGTCCTGTTCTACGTGACAAACAAACACAAGTGGAATGGCTACACCCACTTTCATGAGTCAGTGCTCAGATCAGGAAAAAGAAGTGGTTGAAGCCTGATGACCCTCAGGCCTACATTGCCCTTGAAGAGGTGGTGCTCAACAAGAAGATCTTGAAAGATATTGAGAAGCTGACTGAATTTTGCCACACTGGAGAGCTTGAGGTGTATCACTCCGAATATTTGAAGTACTGCCCAAAGCGTGATCATTTTTCACACCAAGGCATGGTGGCACGTGCACAACTCACAGCACTAGATCACAATGCAAACTGTGGAAGAAAGCAGGCAGTCGTACAATCTGGTCCACGTGCTGGTCAAGCCAGGAACAAGGTCAGCTTCCCAAAGGCACAGAAACAGTGGGTGCCTAAGCCAATAAAAGAAAAAAAGTCCTATGCGCGTGTTATGGTTTTGATGGACACTGTTGCCAATGCCTGTGAAACTGGTGAAGTTGAAATTGAACCTGAAGCACGTCATCTCCCCCAAAATATCTCAGGGACTGCACCTCCAAGTAAACAAGAACTTGTCCTTAAACACCGGTCCAGGTTTAACCGATGAAAACTCTACATTTTGGCTGCACAGAATGTGAACTACTTTGCATGCAAATGTGATTAAGTACAACTAAAGGAAGGAGAGTTAAAAAATTCGAGCTGTCGTTCCCCTCCCCCCCCGCCAAAAAAAAAATAACACTTGTGTCATGTTTTAAAGACAGAAAATCATTTGCTGTTTTTCCCTAAAAAGTAGAACATGTATTTTAATCTTTGTTTTTCTTAATCTAAAAAATATATAATTAGGTGATTGTTGATGTCACTATGGTTAATATTATTGATTTTCACTCAAAACAAAATCAAATTGAACACATGCAGTCTAAGCACAAAGGGTGCATCATATTTGCCTCAGTTGAACCTGCTGTTTCTTATTCATCTGGAAAATGAAAACCCTCGAACTGGAAGTCATCTTCAAGTCCTGGAGGAAGAAAGTGTGCTCTAATGTAGCACACTGCACAAGATGGCAAAGGGACTCTTGTTTCTTTGCCAAGAACACCCCAGCACCATCTGACAAGTTGACGATAGGCTATGTGCCTGTAAGTTTATGTTGGGGACCTTCATACGGCTGATGATATTGCTGCTTATATTGGTACCAGGCTGTCTGCAGCACTCATCTGTTGACACAAACAGTTTGGAAACCTGGATGCTGAGTTATACAAACTGGAGCTTCAGCAACCTCCCCCATCTCTACTGCCTCCCTGTTTTTGTTGCAGATTTCAAGAAACTCTGAACAGCAGGTGCATTCCTCATTTCTGTTGAGTATTTGGCAATTTTCACATGTACACCTAAAGTAAATAAGCTTTGTTTGACTTGGATAATGGGATTATTGCACAGTAATACCATAAGAACCTACCCCCAACTTTTCAGGTTAGCATAGGTATCCAACGTGTTCTGTCAGTAATACAACGACATGAACTTTATTCCAGTATTCCCATTTTTAAGCATGGTATGACTGATATGAAACGAGCAAACTAGAATTTCAAAAAGGAAATATGAAGTAGGAGTAATTGTAAATTAATCACAATTACAGACTAATAAGTGTGATTTGCTCTTTTTTCCATGGCCTTAAAACCAAAGCCAATAGTGAATATACATATTTATTTTTTTCCAAGAGGGCACAGTAACGAATCCTGCAATCTGATTGGTTCTTAGCGCGGTCCGGATTTTCCTATCTCTGACCACCGTCACGGTAACGGCGGGAAACAGCGCGGGTGAAATTGTCATGTTCAGCTAGGTTTCGTGAATGAACTAGCGGTAATCGTCGATCTTTTCCCTTTTTACACTTCCAGTCGATTATTAATCGTACTGGAAGTGTAAAAAGGGAAAAGATCGACGATTACCGCTAGTTCATTCACGAAACCTAGCTGAACATGACAATTTCACCCGCGCTGTTTCCCGCCGTTACCGTGACGGTGGTCAGAGATAGGAAAATCCGGACCGCGCTAAGAACCAATCAGATTGCAGGATTCGTTACTGTGCCCTCTTGGAAAAAAATAAATATGTATATTCACTATTGGCTTTGGTTTTAAGGCCATGGAAAAAAGAGCAAATCACACTTATTAGTCTGTAATTGTGATTAATTTACAATTACTCCTACTTCATATTTCCTTTTTGAAATTCTAGTTTGCTCGTTTCATATCAGTCATACCATGCTTAAAAATGGGAATACTGGAATAAAGTTCATGTCGTTGTATTACTGACAGAACACGTTGGATACCTATGCTAACCTGAAAAGTTGGGGGTAGGTTCTTATGGTATTACTGTGCAATAATCCCATTATCCAAGTCAAACAAAGCTTATTTACTTTAGGTGTACATGTGAAAATTGCCAAATACTC
>JAHPZR010001949.1:0-5000 GCA_019787425.1 Platygyra sinensis
GGAAAGGAATTAAGACCTAAGGTTTCCTGTAAGATTATGGCCAAAAGATAATAAATTCGAGAACACAAGTTCCCCTAGAATAATCGAAAGATGACAGCTTTAGAGCGCAGCTTAAATTCCTGACCTACAGAGCTTTAAAAGCACACCACGTAGCATAAACAGTGTTTTAGAGCATTTGCGAGAAAACGGTCGTGGGTGCACTTGGCTCAATCCCCGCCCCCCGGGGTTCAATCCTGAGCTATAGTTTAACAATTGCTGTTTAGATTTGCTTTTTCGTGGTGGTTTTACTTTGGTATCTTAATTCAGTGCTGTTTTATCCATGGCGTCATTGTAGTTTTAACTTAAGCAGAAAGAAACTATTTCCCTCTGATTATTCTATAAACGTGATACGCAGACATAATCAACGATTTTAATAACCTTAAATATTTACAGTGGCAAATGACTCAAGGAATTTACTAGTCTTGAACCCTATAATCACATGCCCGTGACCTGTTGCCGGGTCAGTTAACTTTTCACACTTCATTACTGAACTTAAAATTTACCATCTTTATTCATTTACCACACTCACAATGACTTCGAAAGTGGTGATCCTAGCAGTATACAGGATGCCTTGTCACAAATGAACCCTCAGTTAAATGACCTTGCTCTCCGTGAGTTCTCTTAGCTCAGTGGCCGGATAGAGCGCCTGCCCGGTGTTTGGAATGCACTGAGTTCAGCTTGGAACTAAGACAAAAGTTTTCATGTCATGTTATTGTTAAAGATTAATTTGATATTTAAAGAAATGATTATCAGGAAGTGTCAAAATGGTCTATTAACACAGACACTTCGGGTGTATAACCCTTCTTAAAATTACCTATTGAAATATGCAATATATTTGTAACTACGTTAAAGGGAAGTGCACACGCATAAAAAGTATAGCGCGCGCACAGTTCAAACGTATTTGAAGTTAATGTTAAGGCCATCCGGCTGCACGGTCCCCAGCTGAAATATTAGCCTCATTTCCAGTTGTTTACCTATAAAAATTGCGAAAAAACTTTTCTTAAAAACAATTTAGAAATCTTTAAAAAAATTTTAAAAACGGTTAAAAAATACACGACGTTTCGACGGCGTTCTCGTACGTCATTATCAAGTGAAAAGAAACAGTATGAATATTCTTTAAATACAGGAAAAACATTTGCGGAGGATGTTGGAACCTGGACGCAAACGCATACCTCGCACCTGGACATCTGTAATACTGTGACCGGCGGAGTTAACTTGTTGTGCCACAGCAAATCCAGGGGTGTTGTTGCGCACGCTTCGCAAGTGCTCACCAATTCGACTCCTGAGACTTCGCCTAGTTTCACCGATGTAGATATAGGAGCATCTGCGGCAGAATATACAGTACACAAGATTTTCAGGTGAAATGATCGCGGATGGTGAAGATGCTTTTAGGGCCTCGTATATCGGTGAGAGGAGTGATGAACTCGCAGGGCGTTGACATGCATGTTACCCAGGCTGCTCAGTGGAAGAGCTGTCGGTGGAGTGTACCAGTCTCTCTCTTAGGCCGAGGTCGCGTTTATATGCTACAATAGGTGGTTTTGGAAAGATGTCTCGCGTTTGCTGGTCTGTGGATAAAATGCGAAAGTTCTGAAGTAGGTAGCGTTTGATGTGGGTGTTAAACGGGTGGTATGTCATAACCAGAGGTACTCTATCAACGGTTGTATCTCCCCGTTCCGACCCGGTTAGAGCATCAGGACGACCTATGGTTGTTATCCTACGTATATCCTGTTCAAGTGAAGTAAGCGGATAGCCACGCTGTGTAATTTTGTCATCATCTCCCTAGATTTGATCAGAAAGTCATCATCGCCTGAGCAAAGTCGACGAAGGCGGAGGAACAGGCTGTAAGAGATAGCACGCTTGCACTGATCAGGATGAAAAGAAGAGAAATGAAGGTAGTTGTGAGTATCCGTTTCCTTGTAGAAGACAGAGGTTTCAATTCTATCTTCAGAAATGCGCAGGTTGATATCGAGAAACGGTAGTTCCGTTTTGGTAATCAGTAGTTGATGTGAATTGAAGTGCTGGGTGACAGTTAGGAAAAAAGTCAAAAAAGTCCTCGAGTTCATCCCTCCGGCATGAAGCTGCCCCAACAATGTCGTCGATGTACCTCTTGTGAAGCGGTGGTACGAATCTTGTGTACTGCTCGCGGATTTGTTGTTCCACATATCCGACAAAAGTATTTGCTTTGTTTTAATTCACTATTTGAGAGCAATTTTCCAAGTACAAGCTCCCTGAGGGCTTATATTTGGAGGGGCGATTTAACGGAGGGTTGTTTGGGTTACCGCTTTAAGAGGCTTGGTGGTGCCCATACATGGAGAGGCTTTTATTCGTAAAGTGGGACGTGCGGTTAACCTCGTTCCATGAGAAATGATGAGGTTGCGGTGGCCAAATGGTTGCCGCCCGGATCGATTACAGTGGCCCCGAGTTCAAGACTGGCCAAAGTCATTGCGTTGTGATTTTCTCTTGGTCGTGTCAGAGGCATGACACCTAACTTTCTCAGTCGGCACCTTTCTATATAGGTGCATAAATGGTTGTGGCATCGTACCTGGCGGAATGCTGAGAAGATAAACTCGTCTTTTTTCCCTTACAGTAAATCCGCAAAATTTAGCCCAATCTCTTATTTTTTATAATTAATGATAATTAGTTGCATAATTAGTTTTTGTTCCGTATTACTTTCTAATTTTGAAGTGGTGAAATAAATAAATAAATAAATAAATACTAATAAATAAATAAATAAATAAATACTAATAAATAAATAAAAAGAAATAGAGTTACCTGCAATGAACCAGCATACCATCCAGAGGGGAGGTGGGCGGGGGACGGTAGTACTCTTAGCTGTTCCATGCTACAGAAACCAGAGTAAAGTGTCCAGAGCTGTGAGCCAGTTGGGCTTAATTAGGAGGCTTTACTTAGCTCCTTTTTCTAATATAGACATAAGAATATAAAAGTGACGAATACTAGCTTGTGAAAAATAGTTCGTGGCAAGTCTGGCGCGGCGTGTCGTCATTGCCAAGAGACCTTTCGAGACCTTTCATAATTTCAGTGAGAAACAACAAACTCGTTGAGCATCGCGCCCAAAGTCCCGTTCGTGCATTGAAGATGTCAGAAAGACCTGGAAATATATGAGCGACCCTAAAGTACCAGCCGATCAGGGAACACAAGAACGCGAAATGTCATGTCAAGTCAAGTCAAGTCAGGTGATCCTTTTTTATGCCAAGCGGACCTTTCAACACAAGGCTAGCTAGCTGGAACCATTGGGGACTCAGCCGTATAACCTATGACCACTACAATAGAAAAGGATTTAAAGTTCTGTAGAAAGACTGGAACCGCTTTGAATTCAAGCGATTTGTTTGCAGAGCGAAGTTGCGAGGGCGTCTAACTATCTGAAGAAATGGAAAATATTTTCGATGTCTGTATCGAGTTAGTATAGAAAGAGGGTGTGAATGGGGTTAACCGACTAGCGACAAAGGGCGAAAAATATAACTGACTACCGACAAAACAAGGAAAAAATTACCGACTAGCGACAAAAAAATAACTGAGATTTACCGACAACCGAAAAAGGTCGAAAACTTTAACCGACAACTGACTAATGAAATTTTAACCGACAACCGACAGGTGGACCCCCCATTTAGACCCTCTAGAAACACGAGTGAAGTTTGGAAGAATTGAACAATAAATGCTCTAAGAACACAACCTGCAGGTAAACTCGCAGGTGGCTGTTTCCATTGGTTTTTCCATGCGTTTTACCAAACTTTCACAAATAAGTTATGAGTTATTATTAAATAAAAATTTAATTCTTTTAAATTTTGAAACCAAAAACAGTCTTGTCATTACAAAGATATCACTTGCAAGACTCGACCCCTAAATAAGGTTTTGTAAGGTATTGGAAGTAAGGCTTTTCTTTACAACCCACTGTGGTCACACTCAAACCTGACATGACTGCTCATCACTCTCCCTCAATAAAAAGGGGTGTGTTTGAAACGCGAAATTGCGAAATGACGAAATGACACTCTAATTAAACAATGTGGGATACTCTTAACCCATACAAGTATGGAGAGCTCTCCACCTTCAAGTCAGTCGGCTGTTCCGAGCACTATTTTGGTTAACTGCAGTGATATTTCGTCATTTTTCGTGTTTTAAAAATTCCCATACAAAGACCAAATTCTTTTGTAGAGCTGTTCAGAAATATTAATGCATCATCAACTTGAAGCTGATGAGGTAATTAAAGATGCTAGAAACTTTCGAAAGATTATCTTTCCGTTTCTCAATCATCTTTACTTTTAAACGCAATTTTTTCCTTCCTCCCCCCAGCCTATTTAAGGAGGAACTTCACCCAGAGATTGAAAGGAAAAAAGTTTTGGAACACCGCCCGACAGTTGATTGCCCCCGAAAGGATACCTTAGGTTGGTGGACAAATGTTTGATGTATGCCGGTGTACCAATTTTTAACTTCAAATTCTAACTTTAAAACAACATCAAATTTTCAAAATTTCCTTACTTCTATAAATTTTACTAATCCTTTGAGAAAAATGAACTTTTTATCCCCAAATATACCCAAAATCACCAAAAAATTTACAAAACAGCCCAGAACGTATAGATATGTGGGCCGTGAGCAGAAAGATTTTTGACTGCTTGAAATGTGAACGAGATATTTACGTTAGAACCATACTACTCAACCAAAGTGCGGCCTTTATATTAAGTCCCCCCCCCCCCTTATTCCTACCAAGCAACGTGCTTACCGAACCTAACTTATTTGGTGTAAGCTGCCACCTTCAGTTAACTCTTGAAGACTGGGATTCAACAGTGTTACATGACCGTTATTTTTTCTATATTGTATTTCATATATAGCTGCCTAATTTTCTTAGCTTCTTGGTTATTATAGGTAGCTAATAACTCTTTTTTCTTTTTGGTATAAATAAATGTTGTTGTTGTTGTTATAAAACCTCCTCAGAGACCAACATTTGA
>JAHPZR010001949.1:12500-27500 GCA_019787425.1 Platygyra sinensis
ATAATGAATGCACACTTGTGATGTGGTGGATACGAGAAAGCACAAGGTGAAAAAAACCTGGAAGGGTTAGCAAGTCGCGTCAGGTTATAAAATGGAACAAAAATAGGAATTTTATCCCAACAAGCGAAAGGAAAATTCTTGGGGTGTGAAGGCAACAAGACAAAGGAGAAAGCTTATAATAGGTGACAAAACAAAGAACAGTGAGAAATATCCCTTAGCCTCAGCTCGAGTCATTGTTGATTTTAAATTAAGAATAGTAAAAGGATGCAAAGTATCAAAACTAAGGCTAAAGGAAAAATTGAAATCCTATATATTGAAGAATGCTGTGGGAAAGAAGCCTCTAAGTTTAAAGGAAGTCGAGGTTTCTACACTGCAGCTGTACATACGGGCAGAGGGAGATCAACATGTAAAACCTGCAATTGTGTTCCGAGGTAATTAAAGGCCAAAACGTGTTAAGTGCTTCGAAAACCCTACATGATCAAGATGTTGATGTGTACTTTTAAACTTCAGGCTGGATGGACAGCCAGCTAAACCAGGAATGGGTAAAAAGGACATTGATACTTGGGATTGGAACTTCCCCACCAAGAGAAAGTAATATTTACTTACAATGTTGGATTTTAACAAGAGAAGGCTTTCATGAAATGTGCAAAAAGGAGATCAATGCCATCATTTATCTGCTCTCAGAAAATCATACAGAGAAAGTTCAGCCTATAGATGCTGGGTTTGGAAAACAGATGAAGGCAAAGCTTGGCAAAGCAATGGAAAAGTGGCTAGAGGAGGACGAGAATTAGGACATGTGGCATAATAGCCTAAGTGCAAAGCGAAGGAGGATCTTCATGACTGCACAATGGACTGGGGAGGTATGGAGGAGAAAGCCATACAGTTTTTGATTTATTTTTTACATTTCTCCTCATTGCTTGAACTTGTTATGAATTTGGTATCAACATGAGTTTCTTTCGTTGATGTTTTTTTAAAGGGGCATTGTAACGCTATTTGGCAACTTTATAAAAAGCTAGATCATGCCTTCACATCATTCATAATTCCAAAACAATGATCTAGTTTTGTTATTGAAGACTATTTGAAGGTACTGAAACTGTTTCCTGTCGCCTGTCGCTACGCATAGCACGGATAGGAATGGATTGAAATTGAAAAAAATTGCCAATTTTTTCAAGTTTTGATGCCACGAGTTCCAAAAATTCTCAAGAAATTTGTTATAGTTTGCCCCCTCTGATAAAATTCATTTGATATCTTCGCCGTAGCTTTACAGAAGCTTTTTGTTTATGATTAAAGCCTTAAAGTAATGATTTTAGCACAGAATTGACCTAAAACAGCAAAATTCTTGTGACAGTGCCCCTTGAAGGACATATACTGTACCTGCACTGAACTGCCTATAGGCATTGCTGTATGGTACAAATAAATTATACTGTATTATGAGATGATATGCAAGATGGGGGCAACTTAAAGTAAGCGTGACCGATAGGACCTAAATGCGGTATCGGTATTCGGAGGATTTTCGACACGGTATTTCGGTAATTGCCAATTTTTCTTGCGGTATTGCGGTATTGGATACCCCCAATGTTCCCCTCCCTGATTGAATGGTATTTTATTTTAGTCTTGTTTTGGAAATTCCGGAATTGAAGATTTTCACAGCATAACCAAATCCGGTGAGAAAATTTAACACCTTCAGTTGCACAGTGCTTTAAAAACACCAAGAAAACAGTTAGGAGACTCTCCTAAATTTAAAAATCCCGTGAATGAAGGTCTATTATACTTTGGTTTAAGCCAAGTTTGACCCAGTGACGGTTTGCAGGTACATTCACATTTATCTGACGGTTAATTTACAGTTAGATTACAGAAATTATCGCGCGGTTGTGGGAAATCATAAACCAGTGTTGTTCGCAGTTTTTGTTTTTTCCGTGTTATTGTGGCGGCGGTCTAGTGAAGGTAACGGAAGACTTAATCCGTAACCCTGGGCTCAAAACGTGTACTTTTGCGCCTCGTAATAAACATCCCTTCGGAACAGCCCACCAGATCTTATGCATGGTCTTTGAGAAGAAAAATACGATTATTGAGCTAAAATATTGTAAAAAAAAAATGTCAAGCACCGTTAAAAGATTGGTTGTGATCAATTGGCACTTTAATTTGTACACTTCAGAGTTAGTTCTCTGTTCCTCCATTTGTGATGATTATCATCGCCTTAGTAGTAGTAGTGTGGTTTCGGTTTTAAGAGAAAACGATAGCGGTCTGCAGCTTCGAAGGCATAAAATTGTATGCGGAAGTGAACATCAAGTTCCTTCCTGTCTGTGAATTTTTGTTATGTCTTCCGAACACAATGCTGTAGTTCAACTAAGACTGAAGGCCACCTCGCCAGAAACGAAAAAAAAAAAGTTTTTGCGAACAGTCCCAAGCATTGTTTTATACTCCTGTGCGTGATGCTATTAAAATCTTCCAAAAATTATCTTAGTGTGTCTCGCAAAAAGCACGACGCAAATGTCTTCGGTCACACTAACATACTGCGACATATTAATTTTCTGGAATTGTGAAGCAACATTAATTGATGCAATGCGAAAGAAATGTGTAATTAAACAACGCCATTTTAGTGACGATCTTGTGGCCGAAGCATTGAGTCAAAGCTGGTCTTGAACGTGCTGCTTTCATCGGAGACGAATTTGAGGTAAACGGGGACGAACACTCATTCCTAACTGACGAGTCCTTTCACCATCATAGTTTTAAACTGAATAAACAATTCTCTGTTATGTGGATGTTATCAGATGCCATGGAAAATTTTATTTTTTGTTTTTTAAACATGGTCTTTGCAGCTGTGCTCTTCCTTAAATATAACAAGTGGAGCTATTCTTACGGGTTTTTGTTTGAGTCGCACTGCTAAGCGACGGAGTGTTGTTGGTACGATACCAATCGACTATTTTGAATGTGAGGCTTTGTCTTTGAATCTGTTTATTTAGGTAGTGAGCCATGTAAACCTCGTAGCGGGTCTTATTGATTGTGCAAATCATGAACTATGACTGGCTGACTTGTCATATTAGCAAATAACTTCACGAATTAGTTTCCATGCACCTGAGTTGGCATTGTCTTTCTGAAATCATAAACTTAAAAAAATTAAGTGAATATCTCCACCACCCGACACTGCAACAAAATGTTCCGGGATATCTATCAAGATATATCTCATAAGGTATCGCCATTATCATTTTGCGACCTCGTGGTTGCAAATAGTAACTACAAAGTACCAGTTGAGGTATTTTTAACCCGAATGACCACAAAAGACCGAGGCATAAGCCTAATCTTTCTTTCACAAGCCCTAAGCACTTTCTAAGCCCGTTTTTGTTCAACAATTAATGGCCCCTTCACAAAAGAAGGATGCCGAGAGATAGAGCACTGTTTTGTAACGATTCTCTACACGGCAAACACTCATCGTCTGTTCAAAAGAAGCTGTTGAAGCGAGTGTGCGCGCAGTCAGATTCACTCGCGTGACGCGGTGCACTTTAAAATGCACGTGGGTAACAGCCCAGCGGCAGACTCTAATGCGGATTGCTTAACAGAGAAAGAGCAACACGAAACCAACCGTCTGGATGAGGTACACGAGGACAAAAAGCTGTCTTTAGTATTGTTCCACAAGAGCGCATGAGATACAAACAGCTAGATTTTCGACAGTGTAACAGCTACGCTCTGTTTGTCGAATTTATTCGAACCTTTGTCTGTCGCATCAGGAAGGACAAAGGGCCAAAAAACCAGAACTTTGAATTCTTGAACAAACTTCACCCACGCATTGCTTGTACTGTTTGATAATGTGGAAAACAGATCATTGTGATAGTATATTGCTTATTGCGAAATCCAATCCGACAGAAAAACTATTGTGCCAAGAAAACAGGTAAGCTGAACCCAAGAAGATTTAAAGGTTTACGACTGATGACTTTAGTTTATTTCCACGGATCGAGGATATATGAAATACCCACCTTGGCTGGCAGTCTTATGGACACTGTTTGCTTTCCATAAAGTGTGTGAAAAGTTTTCGGTGTTGTCGGCAAAAGGTGGGTTTGTGTTGCTAGGCACACACTGTGCACCTTTGAAATGTCGTGAAAACGGAATAATTTCACATAAACAACAACCTAGTTAAACTGTCAAGTGAGTTTACACAATGAGGTCTATTGTTTCCTTTTAAATGACAAAAGAACGGCTAAATGATGGGACACGTTTTGAGCTTGACTAAAATGAAATGGAGAGAAAAATCTTAAAATTTTAGTGAGGAGAAAGCATATCCGAAGTAGACGAAGTCAACGAACGGCAGTATTTGATCAATGGAAGTCATCTTTCAAATATGTTCAATCCAGGCTAATAATGAAGCATTTTGGAGCTCATCTACCCAAAAATACACTCAGTCCTTGGTCCCAGAGGTTCATTATTTGCACGTGGTCTTTTTAAGCCGATTTTTATAAACTGACACCTAGTGTTTCAATCTTTGTTCCGTTTTACAAATCGCTTTTCGTTAGACAGTAAGCGTAAAAGATGCTGTTTTCGAAGCTTTAGATTTCTCCAGACGTTTACAGGATTTAACTCTGTACAATGTTTATGCGTTATTGTGTTGTTTGAAATAAACAGGAAAAATGACGAGCAAATTTCTTTTCAGTTCATAATTATACACCTAAGGCGCTGTTAAGCCGAAAGTTCTGTTTTCTAATCCATTGTATTTTATCAAACCAAAAGGCAAATGGGGTTTCCGTGTTTTTTTCACCGAAACGGTATTGTTTAAAATATTACTTAACGATAATTTCTGTTCTGCTCTCCGCTTTGGTTAATTGATTTGATTTGCATAACAACTCGTCGGAAATTAAAGAAGGACATTGGTTTAAGCAATTACTACGAAACACTTAGCAAATTTTAAGGACGAGGATCAATCGGAAATTTTTACCACGGGAGAGAACTGACGTATAACAAAGTATTGCTGAGTCATTGTATTGAATCTAGAAAAACATCCTGAAAACATTGGCTTCCTTTCGACGGGCTGATATGGCCTTAAAACGCTATCAGAATTTATAAATCTACTTCAGTAGTGACATAATTCGTTTGCTGGGTTACTCATCCAAGCTGAAACGAACAGGAAATATCATCTTAATCCAACACTAACCAACGGTTATTATTCGTGTTGTTTTAAATTGGCTACATTTAGGCTTTAAATATTAGCATAAGAGAAGGAAAATCCTCCAAAACAAAACCCTTGCTATAGGCAGTTTATCAGCTGGCGAGTGAGACGAAAAAACCACAAGCAGAATTGATTCTTTAAGCCTTATGTATCTTTTGTGTCGTGTACCGAGTGATGTTATCGAAGCAAAAGAACGCGCTATGTTCGCGCTTAATTAATAGGAACAAAGCGACTTACATACAAAACTAGACAATTGTCTCTTTAAGTGGTGACCTGAGCTTCATAACAAGTCCTTTGCAATGTTATAGAAAGCAGAGAAACTGCGTTGTTTCCCACCGAACATTCAGTATGAAAACAGTGCGGATAAAAATCAACGTTTTCATAGTGCTGCCTCAAAGTTGAAAAAGCCAAGTTTGATTTGTTAGTACAGCTGTAGTCGATCAAGCCACAAAGAGAGCTGCGTGACATGCGCAGTAAGCCCACCGGACCATTTTGGTAAATTACTGAATTGTAAGAGTCTTTTAACAAAGACAAAAGGTTGTATCAAGGCGACCGAGCGGCCGGCAAACCCGTAAAGGTGAAAACTTGTTAGGCTCATTATTAATAAAACGGCAAGAGTCTTTGTGTTGCAAAAGACATTTTATTCGCTTTGCTCGTGCTGCTCAATTATCTGCCGCTACGAACTTCAAAAGACGCAAGCGGTTAAATGTTTTTTTTCATTAGTATTTGATGGAACAGTCATTGCTACCTCATATATGCGTCAGCTTTCGAGTGTTACAGAACTTTATCATTTGAATAATAAACTATTAAAAGCCTTCGACTGCGCATAGATTAAAGCCAATAAACTTGAACAACGCATCGCGCCGACAACTGTATTTAAATGGCACTGTTGTTAAAATTACTTTTAAATTGAGCGCTTTGAAGGCAAAGCAAAACGAACTAAAGAATGCGTTTCAGAGAGACTTGCGTCCGCTAAATACACTTTTACACTAAATTATGTAAATGCGCTATGTTATACAAGGATATTTACAGTCATTAAAAATTTTCTTGTTCATCAGCCACCTTCAGTATCACAACTGCAAGTTTACTTTTTGGCATCTAGTTTCTCCAAGCAAGAAAACTGAGAACAGAAAATACGGTCTAACCCTGTTATTTTTCTAACCGAAAGTTCAAAGGCAAGGAAGGCGACTGAGACACGATCCCACCATCTCCTGCCTGAATTAAAAGAGCAAATCTTCTGTTTAATTTAAAGTCAAATGCGCTAATTTCAATTTCTGTGAATCACAGAAAACAGGAAGACATTATCGGGTGCATTAAAATTGTCTTGCGTAAAGCTTCAAGATACCTCTTGAGATGTAATCTCACGGAAAGACATCAACTGTTCTTTTTTTACCTCTCGTCCTCTGTAGATTCTTGTCTTTTCTCGGCTCCCTCGTTGTTCTTATCCTCTTTGCTATCTTTGCCGACATCCAGCAAGCTCTCCAAGTGTTTAATGTACCTGATTGCGGCCCGTAATGTCTCTACTTTTGACATGCGCTTATCGGTAGGTTCGTCGGGGAGATGTTCTCGAAGACGCGCATAGCCTTCGTTGACGTGACGCACTCGTATTCGCTCCCTTTCATTTCTCTTCCGAATGAAGGCTGGCTCAAGGTTGTAGTCGTACAACGGGTGTGGAATCGGCATAGTCATCGGTGGTCCGTAATACGGAGGCAGTTGACTGAGTGGAGGATTTTCACTCGGAATTCCCAGCTGATAGCAGGTTGGCATTGAAAAGGCAAAATCTGGATACTCCATTCTGAATTAATTACAAAAGATCGCCAATCTCTTGAGAAAATCTCGAAGCGGAAGGGCTTTTTGCGAAGCAGGCGGTTGTAAAACCTGGAGGCAGCGATCGGCGAGAGATAAGACTATGGTTGAGTCTTGTTGATGAAATGTATCAATGTTGTTCGCGAGAGCAAAAGTTAAACTAAAATGAGTTTTTGAGCGCAGTTTAATAAGACTCCACCTGCTGAGCTAGCCAATCAGGTACCGCGTTTGTTTTGACAAACAATTAATTGGATTATCAGAACTTTCGATCTCCAAAAATAAAGGAAAAAGAACCGCGTGTGCTGCCATACTAGAATTACACTCGTTAAATAGGGCAACAGGAGTGGAAAACAAGCAAAGTTAACGTGGGAGATTAAAACATGGGAATGTATGGTTGCTCAGTGTTATGCTAATTGCTGTACGGTTTAACACCTTGAGACCAGCCTGGGAATACACAGACATACAGAGACATCATTTTCTGTAGATTTTGAGGCTTCTTTCTCGATGAACTTAATCAGGCTGAGCTTTAAGTTGAGCTTAGGTATGCAGTAAACACAGCAATTTAAACAGGGGGCAAGCTTATCATGACCCAAGCTTAATCTTGTGTCCGGTGTGACTGTTCTACTTTACAATGAGAGTTTAATATCAGAAGCTACATGACCCCCTCATTCAGACAGGGTGGGGGTCTTTGAAAGAAACTCTACAACACGCGGATTGAATCCAGCTACCTATTCACTGCTAGACCCCTGAGGTGATGCTGAAAGGGAGATTCGAAATTACAGTGAGCGAAACACAGTTTGGCTGACTTGGAAGTCCACAGCAGACAAACAGTGATACACCACGAAAGTTCAAACTAATGATGGGTGAAAGGCAAACCGTTCTCAAGGAATTAAAAAGGAACGCCTGTTAAAAAAGAGAATCGTATGTAATAAAGACTACGTGCTTTCTGGGCTTGAATGAGACACAGAGAACAATGAGTTATCGTCGTGTTGCAGTTTACTGTAGCTCGTAATGGCAGCATTTTATATTTAGTAAACACACCTTTGAAATGGTCAACTGGATTAAACAATACATCATGCTCTTGCATGGTGGACGTGAAAGCATTTTCCTTGGCTCCTAAGGCCATTCCCATTGGCTCCAAAGTGACGTCAGTAAGGGAGTCAGCCCACCGAGGCCTTGTTTAACACATGCTCATGGCATTTGTTCAAAGCACATTGGGCCTCGATTGACCGGCACGGCTGTTGCTGAGGCTCGCACGTCCCAGAACACTTTTTAATCGTCTCATTTTAAACACATAGCATTGAGGTTGGCTGAAATTAATTGTTAGCACCTGCTTATTGTATTGAACTTTTGTTCCACTTGGAAATTCAGCTCACTCTCGCGGCGATGAATACAACACGAGACAATGCATTTTATCTTGCAAACAACCACAGAAAATCCTCAAAATACACGCCATATTGTTGCAGCTTAGCTTGCTAGCTACACTCTGCTAGCGCGCTGTATAAAAGCACCAGAAACGGGGAGAAGGAACCAGTTATCCTTAGGGCATAAAAGGGGTACATCACACCCTATTTTCGTCCCCCTCAGGGAGCTCTAGAATGGAACGATCGATCAAGTCGAAAAGAATTCTTTTCATGAACATACAAAGCTTGTCCTCGATTGCCCGAAGACAATACTTCGCACAAAAGAAATTTACTCTAATTTCCATTCGACACCTTTCGCTATGTTGTTTTTACTCTAAGCACTTCACGCTACAAGGCGAAATGAGACAATGTAGAAAGAGGTCAAAGAGGGGTTCTCTCCCAGGCTATATTTGGATAAGACTGAAACATGATTGAAACTTAACCTGACACTAATTCGACGTCATTCAGTTGAAGCACATGGAAAAGTGTATCGCTTAAGCAACCTGCGAGCAACAAAAGTGACACACAAGCTCAGCTAATCAGTGCTCAAATCTCCAATTGATTATCATAAACGCTTTGTAACAGTTTAAAATTGCTATTATGCCGGAGACAAAATCGATGCTGAGTCTATTTGAGACTTAATTGCTTAGCACGAGGAAAAACAACGAGAAACGGGAATCAATCCAGTTGTTATTACCTTGGCGAAAGTGTTTTTGTCTCGTTGAGTAGCTCGTTATAGAACTGAGTTGAAACTACAAAACGAACAGTCTTCTTCTTAAATACATGAGGCTAAACTCAGAAATCCAAAGTCTTCAAATCGCAGTCTAGAGTCTAAATAGGACCAAAGAGAGTCAAACGGCATAAAATGGTGGGTAAACGCCCCGATAATTCCTCGCCGTAAAAAGAAATTAAACTACGTGGGCTCGTTCTAATAGATAATCATTTACAAAGCAGTCTTTTGTTATATATTTGCATACTAATGAGGTGTTTGAAAAAAGGTGAAATTTACGACGGTTTGCCGTGGAACAAACGGGCTTGGCGAAAAGTTCTATCACCTCGCTACTCATATAATCTTCATTGACACCGATTGGACTTTTTGACCGGAGATCTTTTTCGCTCTTCAACGAAAACCAAACGGAGACAGTTCAATTCAATTAACGCAAAATTTGGTAAATATTCTAGAATATTCATGAGCTTTGGTGCAGGATAATAGAAGAAAGACGATGGAAGCAAGGCGGACAGTCACAACTCGATCGAAATAAGCTGTGTTTTGATCGGGTGTAAACAATGAAACGACAAATCAATTTTTAATGATGATGAATGAGAAAGGAGCGCAAGTGTGACTTCCACATTTTTTTAAGAAAGTAATAATAGCCAAATAAAACAGAATAAAACAAGGGAGCAGCTGATTTTCTTTCCTTGACGCATGCAGACAACAGAATTCTGGTCTACCAATTCCTTGCTCAAATGACCTGAGCCGAGATCAAGAAAAGAATTCAGCTTTACCTTGTTAAGTATATTAGCGGTGACTTCAGCGGTCAGAGAATTGTCATTTAAAATAACTTGGCCATTTAAATATTTTCGATCACTCTAAACGGAGCAAACGTCGTTCAAGAAAATTGCCATGTCTAAACGCTTTGGCTATTTTTGCATCGCAATTTTAATAAGAATGCTGTATGATTTTCTTCCTGCCTAATCAGTGTAAGTTTATCAGCTTTACCAGTGTCATCCTGTTTACGACGCAGGTGAAAAGTCGCCAACCGGCAGGTTTAAAATACCCACACCTGGAAATGAATAAATCGCTCAGTGTTAGCTGACAGAGAAACTTCTTTTGGAGAAGCCTGTTAACTCATTCTTTCGCCATGAAGTTTATGCTCAAATTGTTACTGATTTTCTTAAGCCCTAGCTAATATTACTTCACAGTTAACAAATTACACTTCGTTTACTTCATTTTAAGTCTGTCTTAAAAACAATTAACGTCCATCGCTTCCGAGGACTTGGGGTAAATTTAAACTTTCGTAATGGCTCTGTTCTATCGATCCTTACGAATCCTTTTCTTTGTTAAAGCTCGGTACTCGGGAATTTCGGATGTTATTCTGCTTTAGAACACAGTTGACTATGAAAGCCATGCCATATGCAAACAAATCAGGAATATTAATTTACCTCGTATAAAAAAGAGGAATTTTGGTCTAGTACTTGACACAGAAAATGCCTGCTAAGATCCGTCAAAGGAAGTTTGAATCATTTCCATAATTTCCGGCGTCTTTGCAGGAAACATCGATTCTCTTCGTCGCGGGAAAGCGAGCATATGGACATATATTGTTTATCCCTTCTGGCAAATCTACCTTTCACATGCCGATTAGTCTGACTTAACAAAATATAAACGCATTATAAACTCGACAAAAGAGGCAACACGCTAAAGTGAACAGTTCCATGAGCTTGCATGACACGGAAAAGAAAATGAACCTTTTCCTCGCGTTTTCCTGATAATTGTTCCCAATAAAGTATAGGTTCGTGCTTTTAGCAAGCTCGCGAAGCACCACAAATCTGTTTGGGACTTTAATTTATAAGCCCATGCAGAGATTCAAAGAAATGTAGTGAAGAAAAAATATCTTTTGACTTAATTAAGAGTACAAAATTTTGACTCTCCCTGCCAGCGTAGCGCGGTTATGCTCTCAAATAATCAAACCACAGCTGAACTGAGAAACTCTTGACAGAGAACAAAAAAGGCATTTCACACTTGAAAAAAGTCCATTTAAAGTCATCGGTAACACTTCACACTGCGGGCTTCGACATTAAAGTGTTTTCACAATTGTCAAAATGTTAATGAAAACTCATTGAAAACCCCAAATCGCAATTTACTGAGGTTTTTAACGCAACAGGTGAAATAACTCGCGGACGAGGAGAGCAGGCTTTCGTCACTGTAGTGTGAGAAGGCTTGCCAACGGAGTACATTGTTCGGACCGATAAGCTTAAGAGCATAACAGATGCACTGAATAAATCCTTGGATAAACACGCTTTCAAGAGGATGCAAAACGACAGAAAAGTCTTATAAAGCAGTGAAACGGCTTTGATCCGCGCTTTACGAGGAAGTTAAGCCCTTTCAACACAATAGTACGTGTGGTTTATTGCGTGATGAAGAAAGAAAAAGCCTCTGTGTATAAAGCCATGAACAGTGATCGCTCAATGTAACAAATCAAAGCATTAAAGCCGAACAAAGGCTACACGTTCCTTATTTTATATTCCTAAAGATGATTGGTTATTAAGAGCCGCAAACAGTCATCAACACATCGTGCCCAATTTGAAAGTTCTTGCCTCACAAAAAGCGTATTTGTTTACAGATGACTGTTTCTTTCTGTTTGGTGAGTTGTGGTTTTAACATATTGTGTTGACGGCAGAGATATATCTGATGGACACACGCACAAGCGTGCACAGCGAAAAGAGAGAGAATTAACTAGCGTTAGAGCACAATTAAACGAGCGAGTAAACAAACACGGCAAACTTTGATGGTCAATCAGGAACTTTTGTTTACAAATCTAAATTTACTTACTTCATTTTGTTCTCATATTATCCTCGTCAATATTCAATATTCAAATGTGAGGTAAGTGTACTAAAAATGGAATATAATAAATGACTTTTTCACTGACTTAGACAGGCGTTGTGACTCAGCAGTTGTTATTTTTACAAATAAAGGAATTGAACAAGTTTTTACACGTTTCAGGTCTTCCAGATTTGACTTATTCTCGTCAGCAAAAGAGAGACGACGACTCTGAGAATTAAATACTTCATACTGAATTTTCTACGGCCAAAATAAAGCCCTTGCACTAATCCTTTAAAAATTCAAAAACGAAATTAGTAATCGCTAATTTATGTTGTGGACTACACAAAAAAACCGCAAACAATTAAAATATCATTTTTGCGGACTCGTGTTGTTCTGTCAGCTACAGGCTTTTCTATGAATAGTCCTTCGACTTATCGCTCAGTTTAGTTGCGTAATCTACGTAAAATTTCACTGTCGAAAAAGGTTCAAATTGAAATACATTTGGTTGTGGATCCAGCTGGGTTTTGGTTCAACCCAAGGCAAAACAGCAAGCCCATCGTAGTCATATTTTATGACAGAGCTGTCACAAAGATGAAAGTGAATATTTTCAGCTGATTAAACACGTGAACCGCAAGACTAAAAAACCTTTTAGTGTACGGAGCAGTGAGGCTGCACGTTTCAATGTTTAATACACAAAGGAATTATTTTGCCTTATTCTGTTTCGAGGAAATAAATTAGATTTTGACCAAAGTTTAGACGCTTTTCCAGTTTCACAAAGGTTAACTCAACTTGATGTTTTTGATTACAAAATTTAATTTAATGGTTACAAGAAAGTTCTTTATGCAAGTTTCTGGTTATCCGGTAAATGGTAAACGATTGCGCAAAATTCTGATACTAAAATTAAATGGCCAAGAAAGACAAGGTAATCGCGTTTATAAAAAGGAAGTCTTTCTTTCACCGCTAAAGAAAATCGGCTTTCACTTCCTCATAATTTATGCTGATTATATTTGCACGCTTCGCGCGCGGCCGTGGCGAGTGACCTCGAGTCAACTGCTATTTTTGTATAATAAAAGAATCTTAGTGGGTTTTGGTTTGAGCGTAAAATCCCATTTGTGGTAAGGCTTTTGTATGCACTTATAACCCTTGAAAATATTTAAAATGATTCAAACGGTTTGATTCAAAGATCCATCGCGAAAGAATCTTCGATTGCACGCGTAGCGCTACGAAAACTCACAAAATTACACTTGACAATGCTGTAAAGCTTCATTTAAATCTAGAAATATCTCTGTCTTTGTCTGTGCTCGGTCAATTATTGCCTTTGAATTCCATTGCGACAAAATGAGCACACTTGGCGATTGTCTAGCGATAGGTGAATCAATAAGTCCTCTCGCGAACTTCATAATCCATCAGACAACACGTTGCGTCGTTCGGGGAGATCGTGATATCGTGATATCACACAAGTTTCAGTAAAGAGAGAATTTTGTGAAACTGTAATTTAAAGGTGTAAAACTCGTAAGTGTGATCAGCTTTAAGATCTTTGTTTATTTTTCTGCATAAATATAAATTTCGCTTTATAGGCGATCTGGTCAACTCCATAACAAAAATGGCCAGTTCTAAGCCGTGTAAGGAGAAACGTCAACACGATGGACTTGTCAAAACTTGAAAATCAATTATGCCTTGGTTTTAGATTACAATCAGGCTGGGTAAAAGGGCCATAAAATGAAATCAGAATGATAAAAGATAACACTTAAACTTGAGACAAAATGGATAAAGCACCAGTTGTTCGAAGAGCACGTTTTTTTCAATTCTGTACTAAAAGCGCTTAAAACAATTTTCAACTGCTTGGTCAAAACAACGAGGCATACGTGCATCGAAGGAACCCTGTAGATATCGTTGTTTTTATTTTGTAGTCCGAGTCATGTCGGTAAAGAAATAACTTTAATAAATTTCAGGCAATTAACTTGTTTTCTGTTTGCGTATGATTAAGAAGTTAAGTTCGCAGCGAAAAGCGAGGAATTAAATACGCTCATGGCAGTGCCTGAAGGAGAGAAATCGTTAACAAAACATCCATTTTACATATGGCTTTTATGCTAAATGACCACCGTTTCCTTTTATCAGAAGGAAGGAGAGAGTTTTGGGTTTGTGGTCACAGTAAAAAAACTCTCTCTGCGCACTTAATACTTATGGTTCTTCCTTAGCAATTTGATTCAAAGAAAGTCTTCGTTGTTTTTCCTTCACATTATTACGTGATACAATGATTTTGCGAAAGCAATCGATATAAACGAATGATTAAAGGCTTCAGACGATTTTTTAACCCACGAAACGGAAAGTCAAACGCTACTTTTCGGTAAATGATTTCTTGACAGAAAAAGAAAAAACAACGAAGAAGAAAGAAAAAATGTTCAGCTGTTGCAACTAGAATTCGGACTGCCACTGTCGTGCTTGATGAGGTACAGCTTGTCACACTGAGCTATCTGTGTTGAGGTGAGAGTATTTAGCATATAGGTACGTACACCAGGCTCAATTGTTTCTCAAGTCTCACACATCACGTTTGTCTGAACAAAATGATCTTGCCGTTTTTAACTACAGTACAAAGAGGACATGTACGGCTACATGTAATGTAAAACGGATAGGCAAGGCTGAGTAACAAACAGTTTCTTAACGTTGAACTGTTTCATTTTGCAAATATCACAATACACTCCTGAATGGAAAAAGGCTTTATGGGCTTGTTCGAAAGCTAGAGTGCCCTCACATCACAAGTAGTTCCCTAAAATTAATGTTCGAAAAGAGTAGGCGACGTAGTTCCTGGTGCAGTGGTGACTCCATCTCTCACGGGATGGTTAAATGCTTGGGGATATATTAGCATAAGCTACTCTAAAATCCAAGGTTAAATTAAGTAATATTTAACAAATAAAGAAGCCTAAGCCGTGTCACAGCATGAAATCCACAATTTACGGATCTTTAACTCGTGCGTAAAGAACCGTAAATATAAGGCCTCTTCTTTACGGACAAGTTCTGCGTTCCGTAAAGATGCGTAAATTCAGAGAGCACGTAAAGACTTCGTAAAGGATAGTAAATGTTCGTAAAGGATTAGG
>JAHPZR010001949.1:32500-37500 GCA_019787425.1 Platygyra sinensis
TGCAAGTATAAATTGAGTAGAGACATAGAAAAAAATCCTGGTCCTCCAATATATGTTGACCCTAACAAAACAATAGCAGCTCCATATAGTCAAGGTAACGAGTTAGTTTTTGGACAGAATGCAGGACAACAATGTGTTGCAATGAGTTTGTGCTCTTTGATTTACAATAACAAACAGGGGATCAGCTCTGCAAATGATCTTATACAAATAATGAATATTGGAAATCAGTGTTATTCAAGTTTGTCACGATTAGCCAGACACGCATTTTTAATGCAGTCGGAATTACCAACAGCATTAAATGTGTTTGATACTGATTATCAGCTGGAATACAGTGAAAGCTACTCTGGTACTGTACACCAAGATGCTGCTATACAGGGATATCAGTACTGCACCTCTTTACAAAGAGCCTTTGAGTTGCTTAGATCTGAAAACTACACCAATTTCATATTAACAGTGAGGTGTATTGCTGTTGCAATCTATTGTAATGGTAATATGGGGTTCAAAATATTTGATTCTCATGCTAGAGATTTGTATGGTAGAGGGCAGCCTCAAGGTACATGTGTTCTTCTTGAAGTACCGTCCCTTGATAGTTTAGTCCATTATTTTCAAAGTATACATAACAATGATATATTTGAAGTGAGAGGAGTACAAATTGAGAATATTCAAAATAGGATGGTCTCTCAATACAGTGTGAATGAAACCACAAATTTTAATCTAAGTTGTGCTGTAGCTCTATACTCTCTTTGCTACTCTGTAATTAAACCATGCAATTACTGGAATTACAACTCATCCTTACCCACCATTGTCAACAATGGCAAAAACATGTTTCGTAAATCAAGTTTAGAACACAACCAGCTATTACCAGCTAATCTTCCAAGAACTATAGAGGTTTTTGGAACTGAAGTAAATTTAGAAAATTTGTTTGAGACTGAAGGAGTATTAACTGATTCATTTCAAAGCAAGTTAATTCTTGAGAATGATATAATAAATAACAGTGAATGCACAGGGTTTTTGATATCATTTTCCTCATATTGCATCAGTTGTATCTTTAAACCCACAAAAAGATCAAAATATATGTATTCTCTCCTGCTCTATAATGAAAGAGACACATCCCCCATTCAATACACTAAAAACATAAATGGAACAGCTTCACTTGTTGATGCCATTAGAACAATACAAGAGAAATATAAAAGTCCAGGGCATTACAGAATACAGTTTGCTTCATGTTCATGTAAAGTAACTGACAGAAATGAAAGGAAAAAATTGATGAAGAATCATAGAAATAAAAAATACTATGAAGCAATGGAGCCACCAAAGAAGAAAATATTTTTGGAGAAAAAAAAGTTAGGGATATGAAAAATAAACAGGAAATACAGAAAAAACTGTCCCAAAAATACAAAACAATGGATACTGTAAAGAAACAATACCTGCTAGAGAAAATGGCACAACAATACAAAACCATGGATTCTGATAAGAAACAAGAGTTGTTAAACAAAAAAGCACAAGAATACAGAACAATGGATGCTCCTACAAAACAAAAAGTACATGAGAAACGCAAGCAGAATTATATTGCTAGAAATAAAACTTTAGATTTGTGTATTGAAGAGTTCAACAGAAAAATAAAGGAAGGCCCATATTATATTTGTTGTATATGTAACAGAACACTTTATAAGAAATCTGTCTTTTCAACCATAATTACAAAAAAATACTTGCGAAACTACGTGCAACAAAACCAGAGTTTCTCCCCAACATAAAGCCCGAGTGAACGCAAATATGCGTTTAGTTTACCTGTAAAACGATGTGAAGGAGATCGTGATTGACTTTTACAACTCTTGCTTTTGTTTTTAATGGAGTACGTGAAAATCTGGACGCCCGGGTCTGGGTTTCTTAGCAGTCTCGCCTTCGTGGTCGAATTCTTAAATCAGATGAAGAAAAATCGTCGTCACTAAAACTTGTAGAATAATTAAAACAAACGGAAATTTCATATATGCTACGATCCACTCCTTTTCATCCAAACATGAATTAAAACTTAAGTTCTAGCATTTTCACATATCCGGCGATCGACTAACCTGCGAAAGCAGACATATTTCCGCTTGTCACTGGTTCCACCGGCGGAGACAAGCGACAGCCGGAAATACGTCTGCGTTCGTAGGCTAGCGATCGACGCGTCTTACTGTCAACACTCTGTAGCTAGACACATTTAATGCGTACCAGTACAGAATTTAAAAGTGCGATTTCTGCTCCTACAATTTATCACATCTCTCCATTTTTATCTTTTCGATTTTCTGGTAAAGGGGAGGTAAATGTGTATCGTATGTGTATGTGCCGCTTTATTGTCAAGATCCCTTGACACACCTCGCCATCGATTCGTCATGATGCAAGAAGTTGATACATACAAGGACATGGCATGGTGGAGGTCGCCAATTTGTTTGTGGGGGACAACCAGCGGCGCAAGCAACTGTTTGGGAAGTTTTCAAAAAACGACCTGCCAATGAAGTCCACGTTTGCGTCTAAGGCAACTCAGATAGTTTAATAACTATGAACTTACTATGATGACTCTGAAAGGTGAAACATTTGCTGGTTTCAAGATACAGAGATAATAGGTTTTCTATTTTGTAATTGACGTTGCAATGCTCTCAATGTGCATTGGTTTGCTGAGACAATGTACGAAGTAAATAATTCGCGATATGCGTAAATCACAAATAGCTCTTGGAGAACGCTGGAAATAGTATTTCCAAGCCTCTAGATTTCAATATTCAGTTGACTTTTCGAAATTTGAAGCCAAGAATCGAAACAGTTTTGGATTAATGAACGCATTAATCATTTTTTAGGCGGAACGCTTCAGGCGTTTTGACTGTAAGTTACTCACCACAATTTGACACTACTTTAAGAAGTAAAGGTTATAATGCAAGACTTGGAAATCGCAGATAGATTAATGACAACGTAAAATTTGTCACTATCAACAGAATGTGCGGCAGCATTACTATCTTTTAGATACCCCAGTACTAGATATATATATTTGTCTCGCTCGACTGACACTGCTCGAGAATCATGTTTCTGAGTCGTTTTCATCAAAGAAATGTGATTTTTTCTTCTTTGTGGTTGAGCAATAATAGTTAATTGCTGGTACAGTGAGTGAGCCTGAAGCGAACGCCAACGAGGCAGCTCTCTTATCGAGCTAGGAGCCTTGAACACGTTTTTGCGAAACGCAAGGAATTGTGATAGCGGTAAGATCAAAGGCGCAAGGAATTGTGGTTATGCGAGAATGGCAGAATTGAGCTGCGCAGTAGTCTGATTTTGTGCTCTCTCTCTCTTGCATCGTGGTCGCGTGTACGAAGGTGAGTGACAGTTTTCTGCTGTGTATTGCTATTCTTTTGACGCTCCTCTTATCGTTCCTTGTTTCTTTTATAAACTCTTCTTTGTAAACTTAGTCTTTTCTGTATTAGGCAGCTCTCTATTAAGATGCACTTTTTTCCATGTGCTCTCTTTGATAGAAGAAAATAAGGATGAAAGCTATCGGGAACGTCAGGCCTGAATATCCAACAAATCACTCTTGTAGAGTTTCATCTAATACTAACAGAAGTCATTTGGAAAACTATAGAAATGAAATAGTCAGTTTAGGTCAAAGACGTCAAAGGCACCCGCCGTGATAGAGAAATAAGTCAGTTTAAAATTTTATCGTTCGCTTACCGTTATTGTTAAAGCTGTCAAAACCAGAAGTGTAGAAGTTAATCAGTTGTCATTACTCATGAAAAGGTTCAACGTCATACTAAGCTTTTGATCATATTTAAATGTTTCAATTACCACAGCAGCAAGCAAAATCTTGATTTTTAACCAGGTATCTGTTTTATCTGCACATCTGCAGTCAACATTTTGAAAATCAAACGGGGGAAGAATATACTTCGTTCCAATCCTTCGCACAAATGTCGGCTTGTTTTTGTTATTTGAATACTCGAATTGGAAGTTATTAAGGTGATTCCTCAGAAATAAAAGTTACCGATGAATTTTTTTAAACTTTCCCTGAATGTTCTCTACCAAACACTGTTTCGAAAAATACAATAAAAATGATAGGTCACCATTCTCGTTTAAGAGATATGATGGGCCAATGTTACCTCATTTGTGCCTCATTTGCGGTAGCTCGAAACATAGTTTATAAAAGTAATACTCGGGAAAAAAACTTGACAGGTAGAAAGTGTCGAGCATATAGAACAATATCATATAATATTTGTGAAAACATCACACTATTTGAAACGACGTGGACGTAAAGCGTTCGTAGAGTTGCTATTTTTGCGGTCATAATTTGCATCACAGAGTAACGGTTTCGTGCACTCTTTCGTCTATATCTTTTTTTCCTTCCGATAGAATTTTTTAGTTTTCTTTTATTTTAAGGAGAACAATATGCAGACCATTATTATGCAATAAAAAATATAGGTCACCATGCTCGTTTAAAAGAAAACGAGCACTTATTTCGCTATCGAGCTTACCTTGAGGGAAATTCCTTTCGTTGTGTACGTGCACGCACTAATTTGCGCGCGCTAATGACGCAAAATCGTGCGCAGTAGGGATGCGCAATGCAATACTGAGGAATCACCTTAAGTCATGACCTTGAAATTTCTGGAATGTTCCAGGTCTAATATGAATTTAAGCCCTGGCCAAACGATTGCAACAGTTCAACACAACATATCGCAACAGGGTTGGCCCAGTATTTTCAAGCCCCGGCCAAACGATCGCAACATTTCGACGCAACATATCACAACATTGTTGGGCGCAACATGTTCCATGCGTTTGACCACCATGTTCAACCTCGTTCCCAGGGTCTCTCATCTTACCGCCCCCCTGGGGTGGTAAAATGAGAGACCCTGGGAACGAGGTTGCACTATGTTGCGACGTGTTGTCACATATATAATTGAGAGTTGAAGATCGAACTAGTGAGGATGCCCTGGTGCAACATTGTCGCACGAGCCTGGCCAAACGATTACAAAATCATGCAACATCCCCAA
>JAHPZR010001949.1:42500-62815 GCA_019787425.1 Platygyra sinensis
ATTAAAATTCAATTAAGTGCGGAAGAAACGAGAATTTCTGCAGTTATCGTAAAAAAAATGATTTTTTGTAGCTTGTGAGGTAAATAGACCAATTTTATCTGGGATATAAATACCGCTAAATGTGGTCCACCTTCTCTTTCGTGCAGCATTCTCGCCAAGTGTAGGGAATTTTCCCTCCCTCCACACCTCATTTTCTCCATTTTCTACATTAGCTGGCGGTTTCTCTCTCACCTTTGCTGGGCTAATTCTTTGATGTGTTTGTAATTTAAGTTCTCTAAGCTTGCTATCAAAATAAACGGCAACACATGTGGCCAATATATCCCTCTCGCCGGGACTGCTGAGTTGTATTACCCAGCAAACAGAGCTCAGCCAAAGCAGTACACATATGAATTTAGTATATATTGTACTTAAGTCTGTTGAACCGGCAAGATACACGAAGTATGAAAGTTTGGGAGAACTCGGTAAAGCTGCGGGAAAACACGCCTCTCGGCTTGAGTTCGGCTTCTCGTTTTCCCAAACTCCCACTCGCTCAGGGCTGCGCCCTCGTCAACTGTCACGCATAGAAATCGAGAGCGAATAGTCTAAATGTTTAAGTATAAATCTACGAATTGTTCAAAACCTCAAACACACAAAGAATCAACCGTCATTTTGATAACTGCTACACTGCTACGTAACGCTTCTCACTATCTACTTAACAAATAGATTCCATGTTGCCGTGCGTCTGTTCAGTAATAGATCACAGATGACGTCAAGATGTGGTAAGAACAAAAAAGTAGCACACGAGGCGTAGCCGAGTGTGTCACTGATGTTTTTACCACATTTTGACGTCTTCTGTGCTCTATTACTGAACAGACGCACGCCAACATGGAATCTATTTGTTTTATATAATAACGAAACAAATTACTTCACAGAAAGCTTTTGTCTTTTTCAAAATGCTTCAACATAATGCGAAAGCCGGCCTTTGCCCTGCCTTTGCCCACTTTGGAGAAGACGAAAAAAAGCCATTTGACGTAATCTATTATCTATCAAAATGAAGCAATTTCATTGGTTACTGTGCGTAGAACTGTGATTGGTCAAGGAAAATCACGCCATTGTCAAACCTGACTCGAGCGTCGCTCCTGGTGGAATGAAAACTTACAGCGAAAGCAGAATTGAACTGCGAAAATCTTGAAGAAAATGGTGGAAAAATCAAGTCAGTTTTTTTCATCAGAGTAGTCCTGTGAGCCGAAAAGCTTGGACGTTGCCTTGAAAATTGCAGGAGTTGAAAAAAATACCCTCGGAAAACTTGTGGTTGTGGTCAACGTAGAGGCCATTTGATTCGAGTTTTGAATGAAAGGAGCGTAAATAACGGTGGAGATTTTTGTTTTTCTGTGGTTGGTGGTTCTCAAATCAGCTTGATATAGTGTCGGAGACACATTTTAGCTGCGATACTGTTGACCGTGAGCTGTGGTTAGCTATACTTAGCTCGCTGCTGTGCCCTGAGACGGACAGGAACATTTGCATCGGAAAGCAAGGTTTTATCCGATTTTAAGAAGTGATGTTTTGATGTTTCATTCCTGACATAAATCAGTGTGTCAACAGTTATTTTGACACTGGGAAAAGTTGAATCTCTTAAACAAGTTAATACCAGAAACATTTTGTTGACTGGGTTTGTTAACTTCGAGATAAGCAATGGTTCTCGGCTTACCAAGACCAATTTTCTGCGTGGTTTAGTCTCGCTCGACTGCCGACTGAGACTGCTCGAGAATTTTTTCTGGATCATTTTCTAATAGAAACAGCTTTATCTTTCTTCTACTGGCTTCTCGAACCTGGTCAATGCCTCGGCAAGACTTTTTTGTACCTTATCTTTTGCCCAGTCACGTAAATTTTTATCTTAATTCTCAAAACTTTCCGCCATTTTAAAACAGCAGAGGGAAAAACTTTGTAATGATGACGTCAATCGTGCATCTGTCCTCTAATAGATCATAGGCGAGAACCAATAAAAATGCGAGAATAACTTGGGTTATTATATAAAACAGAATAGATACTGAGTAGAGTAGCGTAGCCAATCAGAGAACGGCATTCTAGTAGATCTATACTCAAACTCAATAGAAGCACAGTACCGTTAACTATTTTTAATGATATGTGCTTGTTTGCGAAGTTTCTCTCGGTTAGTGACAAAAAAAACGTATAAGAAAAAAGGGCATATGACTCCACTGATAAGGAAAAGGAACGTCTAGCATCGTAGTTAAGCGGTCTAATAAAATAGTTTTATTGCAGTACTCTATGGTACACCTGACAGTTATTTAACAGTTATATTCGCTGACTTCTTCTATGGAGCAGCCTTCTTTACAGCATTCCTCCACTGCATTGTATAGTGATCTTTTCTTTATCATGTGACTGGACGTAGACTTGAGAAAATTATTGGCTTTTTGAGCGGTCATAGCTTCTCCTGAAGATCAAAAGAGAGTCGTTTACTGAAATAAAATAACAAATGTGCATTGCACGCATTTATGTCATGGAGGCGCAGGGACTTAATGAATTCCGAATCAAGCGGTCCGGAGAATGTGCAGAGAAATTGTCCATGCTGTTACAAAAAGTCGTCTTCAAGTGAACAATTCTATTAATCAAAATAAGCTTATCTAGAATTTCTTTTTAAAAATATTCCGGGGAAATTGCCCGGCAAGATCTTGAACAGGTATCTTGTCGTTTCCACGGTAACTATAGTTCCGGTTAGGTTTTAATGCTACATTATGTACGTGTTAAGTTCCTTCGTCCGTTTTTACGGATTTATTAAACGTTCTTAAGTTAATCTCGACTTAACAATGAATTCTAGCCATTCTTTGACAATCGGGAGAATATTCAAATACATTTTATTGTTTTGTTAAAATTATAACAAACAGCCTGGATAAACATTGTACATCAACGCATTTTTATTAAACTTGACGGTTTCGTACGCTGAATAAATACAGTTTTCAAAAGTGACCGTTACAATTTTTTTGAACTATTTATATCGTAGTATTAGAGGTACGGAATCTAAAAAAGGATTTGTATAGTTGTCCAAAAAATTGTAATGGCCACTTTTTTAAAAAGGTAGTTTCCATAGCATACGAAACGTCAACAGTTTTAGTAAAAATGCGTTTTTGTACAATGCTCATCACCGTTGTTTGAGTTATCTTTCAATCAAATTACGATGGCCCAAGAACAAGGGTTTACATTATGTGATATGGTGCCATAAATGAGACGTGGCCATCGCTATGATAAACATTGCGGGTGCTTTATACTGCACAGAGCAAAAATAATTTTGGTCACAAAGGAATTACAAAGAACGTATTAAAAACCCAGGAAAATGGATCGATATGTTTGAAGTTTCAGAGCTCTGATTTTACGAAAATTATTTCAAAAATAATTCTAATCAAATGGTATTTTTGGTGCCATGTTTGCTTAGTTTTGCTACGCTTTGGCCTAGGAAAGCCAATTGATCTAGAAGTATGAAATCTAGGGCAAGTGCCATTAGATGATACTAACTCTCAAGGTAGGGTCCAGGCTCCTTACTCAACCAGCTCACTTGAGTCAGAGAACCATAGCTCATTCAGAAGAGAACGAGAACAGATATCAATTTTGTATTGTTAGATTTCTTACCAAGTGTTCTTTTGAGCGCATGCACTCCACATCGATGCCCACAGCATCTTTCCCACGTTGCTTTAAACCTCTCGCCGCAAAGATAAACTGGATCCACTTTCTGTTCACAACACACCTGCCACGTGATCAGAGAAAGCAATACCAAGAGGCACGTCGGGAATGTAAATAATCTCATCTACAAAGTAATAAATAAATTTAGTTTAACGCGTGAGTTTAGCTTGCTGATAAAATAGTGCGTTGTCTTCTCTAATGCCAGTAATGATCCCGTAACATAAACTTAATTCATGTCAGTTACTGGGCGGACTGAGGTGAATAGAACATTTACGCGAACATTTTGAGCCTATACTTCATCCATTGAATGCTGAAATTTTCACAAAAAGTGGCAAATTAGTTAACTTTATACTTTGTTCTATTTTTGGTTTGAGCTTTTATTGTAAACAAGTTGTATTCTTAGTTGTAGGCCAGTTAAATTAGCGTAGAAAAACCAATCTCTATTTTGGATTAGACTCGATTTCGGCCGCTCTCTCGTGTCTGGTCTACCCTCCCGCGGGAGAACCAAGGGCTCCTTTACCGAACAGCGGCGGGTAATCGAGCCTATTTTGGATTGATATGTACCCCTAATTTGGATTTGCTTCTTATTTCTTATTATATATGACTTTCTCTGGAGTGCTTCTCGAGAGATAACACAAAAAACAACTTTTTAAAAAACATAGTCTAGATCTGGCATTTTTTTTATAAATCGAGAAAGACGCCTCCCAGTTGCACAGAAATCAAGCTCCCTCAAGGCAGGTTTTGACCGGTATCTGATTAACTGCTTGATTGACAGAGTTAACAGACAGTGCAAAACTATCTCAACTCTGCCTATCATTTATCTCAGAGAAAAACCCCAAAACAAAAAGCACTTCTCTTAAACGTCGGTTTTGCAGCCGGTTCATGAAAGCATTCTGAAGGAGTGTGAACCAAGCGAAAATAACAGCATGACACACTGTAGGATGTAGCAAAAGATGAAAATACCGACAGAATGTCGTAAGGTTGAATACAACACAAGACAGTGAGACGTCCCCATCAATGTGATTATCGACTCTGTAGTTGAATGTTTCAAGCGTAAGCCATTGTCCTAGCGAAGGTCGTTAGGGGATTTTAGATTGAGTACGAGTATTACCAGTTTCATACTAGTTTACAAGCTCCAATTTATCACGTCGCATACTTATCTCATCCCATGGGTTACCCTCTCTGCCTAAAACAAACATGAAGAACGAAGGCTCTGGAAACGTCACTGGTTTGAATTTCGAAAGTCCCATTCGTACTCAATCTCGAATTCTTAGTCCAGTCTATAGGTCCTTAGGCGATTGAGAAATGGTAAATACGTAGTTGTACTCTCTTGAGTACACGTCGGTATTACACAGCTGTTTCGACAAAGTTTGTCCCACACTCAAGCGTAAAAGCGTAAATTAAAGCGTACGCGACACTACCGATTGGTATTATGGGTAGTAACAGTTTGGCGTTCCTTGATTGAAGTTAACAGTGTTTCAGGTGGGAGACAGCCCCAGGGGGGCTACTTAACAAAGTTTAATACGGGGAGGCTCCGCCCCGAGGTCCAACCCCTTACCCTTTTATATACCATTTTGGCAGAAAAGGTACCCCTTTAATATACCTTTTATTGAAAAAAGGTACCCCTTTCACATACCTTCTTTAGAAAGTCTTGTTCTCAATTTCATGTAGTTAACAAATAAAGAAGCCTAAGCAGTGCACTACACTGTGATAAAACACGACAGGCATTTGAGAACACGAGGGAAATGTAGAAAACACGAGCCACAGGCGAGTGTTTTCTACATTTCTCGCGTGTTCTCAAATGACTGGAGTGTTTTATCACTGTGTAATACACGGCTTAGGCTTCTTCATTTGCTTTATGATATAGATTTTACGCGCACAAAAAAATAAAACACGCTTTTTCTATGTTTTATACTCTGATAAAACATAGGTTTTTGACCAATCAGAGCGCGCGCAGGGTACTATCTATGTTATAATGCTTAATAAATAAACTGAAATAGCCGTGAGGGGCGTCTATTCGAAATATTGTAATTAAAGGCCCTTTTAAATGCCTAAATGACCGATTTCCCTACCCTTTTATATACCTCAACTTAGGAAATCGCTACCCTTTTATAGACCTGAAGCCTGAAAAAGGTACCCCTTTCGGGTGGAGCCTCCCCGTATAGGCCATTATAGGGAGTACCCCCCAGGGAGACAGCATCAATACATATGCCTGGGTTGTTTTTTTCTTCCGTCACGCTGAGACACCATGAGCTTCAGTCAAGCAACCTAAACCTTTCGACATTGTCACGCTTTGTAGGACAATCATTCCCGAAACAGCTGTATCAGGCTTGTTGGATCTCGCTATTGATCTTTGCCGAGACTGCATCCCGCCAACATACGAATCATTGTTCGACCAAAATTGTCTGATACTCCGCCGAAGCGAACCAAAAAGTCATGATTAGCTATAAATGTATTAACCTTATCAACATCAAGTTGGTAAAAATCGACAACCGCAATGTCACTTTTGCCCACCAGAAAAACAGCAAAACAGTCTTTATAAAACCTAGTAACCACTTTCTCGATCATGCACTGCCAAACGCGAGAGAAAAAATGGCTGTGCGAAATATTAAAGGAGGAAATTAGATCTTCGTGTCTGCGGTTGTCCCATCGCAGATATTAATTTTAAGCCTTGATAATCTTCCTGAAGAAATCAAACAATGATATAACGAAAAATATATTCTCTCTCTTTGTTTTCTTTGGGTAAAAATGTGACAATAAATCAAAAGATTCGTATTTATATTTCAACATTTAAATTCAGATTCAGATTAGGCATTTCTTTAAAGTCAGAGACTTGATTGATTTCCACCAAGAGAAAATGAGATGAAAGAACACATCCACGTGCCCTATGATAATCTTTTTCAATCTATTTTAAGCTTCGCGTCACGCTGTCAAAGTTATTTTTAGTCTCGGTCCCATGATCGCGCAGGCAATGGCCAACGGTCATCAGGTCTTGTCAATCTAAATCATGGATCATGGTCATGGTCATGGTCTCTTGTTTCCACTTAAGACGCGAAATAATTTAATTCCGTATCAACTAGTTTAAAATATTCTTACGTTTCACCAACGAACAGAACGCCTAATGGTCGCCATGCGGAGGAGTAACAAACAGGAGTAAAAGCCATTAGTAATGGTAATATATAGGACTGAGTGGAGTCCAATTCGGTCTGTTAGCACGCACGCACGTAACTACAACTTTGTCCGATAACAACTTGGCAAGTGAATTAGTGGAAACTAGGAGTTTTTTAAACCAATCACAATCGAGGAGACTGTAATTTTTATGATTAATAGTGTAGCGGTTTTCCATGAAGTGTCGAAAGTTATAGGTTTCGCATTGCTACGCTATACGATTGGCTTAAAAAAAAACGCGCCGTTTTTTTCATCCAATCAAAAGTAAAACCAAAACCAATCGTGACAGGCTCCCACGCGTTTCCTCGCGCTTTGCGTCAGCTACATGTAATTACTTCGTGTTTTGATTGGTTCATTGGATTGTCTGCGTCCTTTGTGATTGGCTAGAGTGATTACTTTGTTTTTACCACACCATTGGACCTTTTTAGCTTGGGCAGATTGTTGCCTCATTTCAGCCATGTGATGATACTCTTGGGAGTTCTCGCTTACAAATTTTGAAATAGTCGTGTGAATATGAATGAATAACTTTTAGATAGATACGTGAACAATTCTGTAGACAATATATTACGAGGTCTGTAATGGCTAAACAAACCACCCACGCTCAACGAGTCTAGTTGAAAACCGCTCTAAAGCAAGACAATTTCTCGATTTAAGAGTTCTCGCGAAACATCGGCTAATTTTTGTCATTTCATAGCCTGTGTACAGACGCCCCTCCTCCTTGAGGAAGGGACGGCTATACACAGGCTATCATTTCAGGACTCATTAAAAAATAGTCATGAAAAACTAATTTTACCACAGGAATTCTTTTTTTTTAAGGTTAGTTCTTAAACGAAGCACCAAGAAAGGAGACCGCTGTGAATCTATAAAATAGAAACTCCTTGATAAAACCTTTCCAGCCAAGAGCAGTGCAACGTAAATTCTGGTATACAAAGTGAGAAGAAGTTTCAGTACAGGCTAAAGAAAAAAAACTGCTAACCGGTCAAAAAAGATTGAGTATTAAACTATAACAATATTATGTAGATTTGTAGTCTGGCAGATGACAAATTTCGTCTGTGGAAGGAGGCACCTGATATTATAGATCAATCCTTCGTATAAATAGAAGGTTAGTTCACAACACTTTTCCCACAGCCACGAAGCAATCCAACAATTCAATAAAACGAAAAATATTTCTGATAACGCAACATTTGGCTAACACGTATTCCCGTTGAAAGACAAAGATAAAATTCAATTACAAAAGTTTATTTAAGCGTTATTTCATTCCCTAACCAGTAAGCTACATATTAATACGTAGAGCATTTCACCACCAAAGTTGCTTCGTAGCTCAACTGATAAAATTCTCTTGAATAGTCATGTCGATAACATTTACTTGTAGCTCATTCGAGAGTTATCGAGAAACGAACATGTTTAAGTTTCTAAATTCTTATATAACAGATACCCTCTCTTATCATGAGCTAGGCATGGGGAATAACTTGAAGTCTAAGAGATTAAGACGAAGAAATGGAGTAGGGAATAAAGGAACTAAAACCCATGGGACAAGCATCCTAAGAAATTTGGACAACCTTCACCAACTCGTAACCTAAAAAACTAGACGTACATAAAAAAGGCTTCATTCCTTAATCGTTTTATGATTAACTTGCATATCTTGGATTGGGATTTCTGAAGCGACGAAGTGTCCGCCTGAAATAACACACCCATTGAATTCCTGACTGCGATTCTAAGAATAATTGTCAAGATTTCCCTGCCTTAGTGCTTATAGCGCTAACACTACTCGTCGCGGCAAAGCTAGAAATGTAGGTATTGTGGAACTGACTGATTTATGAAATCACTTACAGTAAATGCACTTACTTTGCCTTGCTCTTTCTAGCTCTGGCCGGTCTGTTGGCGATTGTTATCTCGCAAAAGACAATTGAAAAAAGTTAAGGAACAAAATTTAACGAAACAAAGCCTCGCTCAGTCGCTGAATGACAGGGTACCTTGTCTTTTATAGCGAGGAAAAGTAAACAAGGCACATCCGAACATGACACGCAGTCATCAGTCACACTGCAAAATCTATTTTCTTTGCGGATGTTTTTGAGGTCAGTTTTAAATCGTTTGTTTTAATACCGAGGTTATAGTTGGCGTGTAATACAAATCTCTCGCCAAAATAAGGAATTGGAACAGCCAAATCTCTCGCCAAATCTCTCGCCAAAATAAGGAATTGGAACAGCCAAGCAAGTGAAAAGTAAGCTCAATACCAATGAAACTCAGGAAATCGTTTTTTTTTTTTGAAGAAATAAACGAAATTCCGTCTATTTCGTGCCAAGCTACTGCCTGGCGCTGAAACCTTCCAGTTCCACGATAGAAGTATTACTTCTCATTACTGATCGCTACACACTGCTATCAAGATAAAATTTGAGAATCTGGCAGCACATCAAGAGAGTAACCACTATTTGATGACTATCCCCATTCTCACTACCTGTTTGCTTGAAAATTTACAAACATCGTTGGAGAAATGGTATACTGATCAAGTTGTTTTAAGCGATATTGATGAGGCAGGTGCCGGAGGAAAGCAAATACAATGTCAGATTGTGATCATCACATCATGAGAGCAGAACAAACAGTAAAGCTTTTAATCAAAGCTGCCTTCACAACTTTTAAAACCTGACTAGTGGCTTATAGAAATATAGATCAAACAAATTGATCGCAAACTTTTGTTAGCCGTGAAGTCGGCATCGCAAAAAAATAATGCGTTTCTGTTACTTAAAACAATTAATCGCACTATAGAAATCTAATTCCGTCGGTGGCCTTGATTTCTCACAACATACTTTGGACTGGACGCTTTTCAAAGCAGGGGCAGTCCGTGATGGTTCAAAATCCAAAATGACAATAGCTACATGCATCTCAAAGAAAACAGGACAGGTTTACAAACATTTTTAAATCACACTAATTCCAAAAAGGAAAAAGTACTCTAAATGACTTTTCAAGTCAAAAATAAAAACAATAAATTTGACAATGTCTAACCTATGAAAGTCAACAATAAGAAAGACTAAAGTTGACAATGAACGATTTAAAATAAATAACATGCGATTTGATTATGCGTGTTTATAGAAAGTACTCTAAATACTTAAAAACACACTGTCGGCTGAGACGCTATTTTAAAAATTGCTTTTAGTTCATTGTTCCAAAAGTCGAATATAGGAAGGTTCGTCAACGATCTATCAATACCACGATATTTATCAAGATAATCATGACACATTTTTTTTGTTTTCTAAACGTAGCTTTCTGCAGTTATTTTTTACCCTTAATAGCCGGTTGATTATACAGATAGCGATCAAGCCAGCCATGCGAAATGCCATGTGGAGCGAAATGAAAAAAACTCGCTACAATTTAGAATTCTAACCTAACACCTGCTATATTGTCGAGGTTTGAAACCGCAAATAATTCAACAGACTCTGCTAAAACGTTTCCAAATATCGGCGAGGAAGGAAAGGCATCGAAATAATGGTAACACGCCGGCAAGACGGCATCACTCAACAACGCGCGAAAATGATTGGATCGGAATGTAAACAAATAGCGTATTCTGATTCCCGTTACCCCGCCCCTAACCTGATAAGGGGTTTGTGAGGCGCACTTATGCTATTGTCGAGCTTTGCGAGGTGATTCTATACATTCCAAAATACCAAACGCTTCCAAGTCTAATCACTATATTTGAAACCTCTTATAAGCGACCACCTCTCGTAAGCGACATGATCACTTTTAGAACTAAAAGTTTAAAATTTTCTTCCGTTTTTAACTTCCCGTAAGCGACCACTTGACAGATAATAAAACGTACATTAGATGATTAGGTCTTGTAACATCATCGCATTCTTAGGAAGAACAAGAGACGGAAATTTCTCAATGAAAAGTACCGAATTTTTTCTCAAAATTGAATTTTCCTCAGTGATCCGCCTTCTTTGCATGGTGACCTCGGGCAAACCAAGGGCAACGCCAAACAGCGATGAAAGGACTGGTTTAGGCAAGGAACAAGTAAAGTTTAGCAATGCGAGTATTCAAGCTAAGAAACACGTCACAACAGAGCTGCTTTGGGAAAATAAACGAAAATAATTTTAAAATTTCTGCAAACTCCTCCTCTCTTAGTTACTGACTCATCAATCTTATGCCAGATGATTTGCCTTTATAAACCCCACAAAATATACCTCCTTACTTCCTTCGCCATTTAAATGAAATAACGACACAGCTGGATATTCAAATGCAAAGCGTAAAGTACTGTCTGCTCGTCCCCATTGTTCCCGGTTAAAGTGTCTACGGCCAAAATTTTTTTTTAGGTTTTGGAATCTCTATAACATCTAAAAATGTATTCAAACCAAAAAAAGTGAATTCCGATGCTTTTTGCCATTAAATCAAGATTTAAATTCCCGCTTTGGCCACGCCCAGTGAAGTTGACCGCGTAATGAAAGATTGGTGACGAATGACGTCAATTCAGGAACATATCAACGCTTCATCTTTATATTTTGCTTGCTTTATGACCGCAATGCTTCGGCAACTTAAGTTTGTGTTCTTTTTGTCGAGGAAAACTCCTCACCACTACTAAAACAACATTTACCTGAATTAGAAGGATTTCGTGATTCCTGACATGACGTCACGACCCATTCAGAAACCCAGACCCTTTTCTGCACTGACAAAGAGTCATCTTTATTGGGCGTGGCTGAAGTGGGAACTTCAGGAGTTAAAGCTAGATCTTAGGGCGTTAAAATGTCAGAATCCAATTTTGTTTCTTAGAATACTTTTTTACACATTAGAGAGATACCATAACTATAAAAATCCTGTTGGCCGCATAGACACTTTAAGTGTTAACCTTTTTATCCTCTTCTTATGATAAGCAATTCCCACCCTCTCTCTCTCTCTCTCAAGCTAAGCCTTTTGAAAACATTCTTTAATTCCAACTATGATTCTTTCTGTCTCACTAAACGTTATCAAAATTCCAACCATGCATCCAAAACCTAAATGAAACGTCTAAATGCGAATTACAAATTCAAAGTGGCGTTTGTTAACTTCCCTTTGTCATTGTAGCGACAGATTTTGATCATCTCCTTTGTTTATTCAGGTTACTATCCATACGCACTTGTTGGGGCAGGTAGTGCTTTCAAACAAGGGGTAGATAGTTGTATTTCTCCGAGCTCAAGGTGTATGTTCGCTTTAAGGAATATTTTCACTTGAACAGCTAAAACAAAAGACCACCAAGACTTCGAGGATCAATATCAGTATCTGGGCAACTGGGCACCTACCCCTCCCCTAACCCAACATGTTAAAATAAGGTAATAAGTTAGTGTTACTGTTGGGTTAGGGGAGGGGTAGGTGCCCAGTTGCCTAGATACTGATATTGATCCGACTTCGAAGTGACCCAGGGCACTGAACTTTTCGTTTCGTGCTGAAGGTAGAGACTACGTTTTAGTTAATCGGAGAAACATGGCTAGGACTAAATTATTTGGTTATTCCAAGAAATCCCTAGGTCGGCCTTTTGCCCGAATACCTTTAGAATGTTAAACCGAGAGGGTAGATCTCACTTTTCAAAAAGCTGTCTGGTTGCATAAAGTAAGCATATTTTTTCCCGTACAAATAAAACAATTCTCAAATCCCCACATTCCTCATTGAGAACAGGAAACCTAAAGGCGACTCCGTGGAATGCTTTGGCTGGGGAGCGTAGTATTGGAATGAATTGTGAAGTTAAGTAAAGTACCATGATTAATCAGTTAGATTAGCCATAAAAATCACTGTAGAAAATGTTGAAGAAACTCTCATGGTGTTTGTAGTGGAAAATAGGGTGGGCGGAAAGTAACTGTGCGAGCAGAGTCTTCTTCTCCAACTCCTTTTCTCTCTTTCCGGGTGATCTATAAGATGGATCGAGAGTGTGCATGCATGATGTTTAGACTGAATGGCATCAAAACTGGCTGAAATAATATTGCAACGCGAAAAATCGAATTTGTTTTGAGGTCATATCCCCTACGTTGAGAACTGCCAGAAAATCTCGAGACATGAATGGTAACGCAACATTTTTTAAAACAAATTATTTCAAGACTAAAATATTGCGAAGGGCTGTATTGCCGTCAATGAACGTAACGAATCTGCTAAAAGCTAAAATACTGATTGCCTATTATGTAATTAGAAGCTCTTTTATGTCAGAGTAAGAAGTGAAGCAGGGTAACTATCAAAACATTAACAACACTATATTTGTGCGAGAGAAAAACGTAACTCACGTAACGCAACTGGTATATTCCTATTGATAATGTGTGCTTGTTTACTCGAGATAGCGAAAGGCTCAACTCACTGTTTTACAAACAAGTCTTTTGATGTTTAAATTTTGCCAACCACAGAGCAAAAGAATCCTATGTTTCGACAGCCAATAAACCTCTGATTGGACATTAATGACAACAGGTGACGTAACGGTGAGTATCTCTATTCACATGTGCGTTCTGGTAAACAGGTAAGCTCAATGTCAGCACAGGGAACTCACAGAAGCAGTGTTTCATATTCGAAATATAAAGAAATGTATGAGAATATTGAAGAGTCTTAATATCGTAAACTTACATCGAGTAATGATTATGTTAAAGCTCAAAATAAACGTTAACCTACCTCAGTTGTTGTGTACTTTAACGTTCATTACTTGATGTAAGTTTACGACATTAAGACTCTTCAACATTCCCATACATTTCTTTATATTTCAAACATAAAAAGACACATTGCTCGTATGGGCCCCCTCTGATGTCAGCAAGAATACACAAAACCTTAAACATACACGTGGCATGATTGTCGACTCATGGATTGAACTTAGAGTAAAACTATCAAGGCTTAAATATCTTCAATGAAGAGGGGCGTCCAGGAGTATTGTCGAGATGCGTGACTAGCTGATTTTATTTTCCTGAAACGTAAAAGGAAATTATTCTTCGTGACTCGTGACCTGAAGGTTTTGCATGACCCGTGAAGATCCTGAATTATATAAACAATAGTCTCCATTTGGCGCGAAAATATGCTAGGATATTTATCCGCAGACATTATCTGTTCCGAGAAGCGAACAGTTTTTTGAGAGCGTAGCTCGAGGAAAACTGTGAGCTTCGAGGGGCAGATGATGTCCAAGGACAAATATCCGAGCATATTTTCGCCCCAAATGGAGTCTATCGTGTTTATTATCCTTCAAATCTTTTACGCAACTCGCGCAGTTTTGAAAATTGGGGTATATTCTCGATTATTAAAAACTGGATCATTGGATAATGCAATTCGAGAGTTTTCATTGGCTTAGCCATCATGGTATATGAGCCATTATACCATAATCTACAAAAAAAGGCGAGCGTATGCGTGATTTTTTGGGCCTTTTGTTTTTATTGTAGTTTTCTATATTTTGGGGGCGTTTTTAATAAAACAATTATTCCACTCGCGCTTGTTGGATATGAGATGATTATAGCCAACTTGGCGCTACGCGCCTCGTTGGCTATCTATCATCTCATATCCAACGCGCGCTCATGGAATAATTGTTAAATATCCCCCAGTTTGAGCTGGGGGATATTCGGTCACGTGACGTGTTTAGACCAATCGCGCGCGAGCGAAAAGATTTGATGGATTATAATCTCGAATAGCCCCCAGTTTTAGCTGGGAGATATTCGATCACGTGACGCGTTTAGACCAATCGCGCGTGAGCGAAAAGATTTGATGGATTATAATAACCAATATTTGTAATTTTGAGAAGCAAGTCCTCCGAGTGGTTAGAGTTGTCTACGCAGAGTGACTTAGGTATGTGATTTGCAATACGTAGCCTTTCGCGATTTTGCTTTCTTCAAACACTGTATGTAGTGTAAGAACAGGTTGTTAAAGAGGGTATCTTACTTGCTTATTTTCGTGATATTCGGGAAAACGAAATTTTTGTATTCGTGATCCGTGATCTTTTTTTTTTCTGTTCGTGAACAGTGGAGTAGAGACTCCCTTCCCCCGCCCTGTACGACCCTCATTGAAGATATTTAAGCCTTGATAGTTTTACTCTAAGTTCAATCCATGAGTCGACAATCATGCCACGTGTATGTTTAAGGTTTTGTGTATTCTTGCTGACATCAGAGGGGGCCCATACGAGCAATGTGTCTTTTTATGTTTGAAATATAAAGAAATGTATGGGAATGTTGAAGAGTCTTAATGTCGTAAACTTACATCAAGTAATGAACGTTAAAGTACACAACAACTGAGGTAGGTTAACGTTTATTTTGAGCTTTAACATAATCATTACTCGATGTAAGTTTACGATATTAAGACTCTTCAATATTCTCATACATTTCTTTATATTTCGAATATGAAACACTGCTTCTGTGAGTTCCCTGTGCTGACATTGAGCTTACCTGTTTACCAGAACGCACATGTGAATAGAGATACTCACCGTTACGTCACCTGTTGTCATTAATGTCCAATCAGAGGTTTATTGGCTGTCGAAACATAGGATTCTTTTGCTCTGTGGTTGGCAAAATTTAAACATCAAAAGACTTGTTTGTAAAACAGTGAGTTGAGCCTTTCGCTATCTCGAGTAAACAAGCACACATTATCAATAGGAATATACCAGTTGCGTTACGTGAGTTACGTTTTTCTCTCGCACAAATATAGTGTTGTTAATGTTTTGATAGTTACCCTGCTTCACTTCTTACTCTGACATAAAAGAGCTTCTAATTACATAATAGGCAATCAGTATTTTAGCTTTTAGCAGATTCGTTACGTTCATTGACGGCAATACAGCCCTTCGCAATATTTTAGTCTTGAAATAATTTGTTTTAAAAAATGTTGCGTTACCATTCATGTCTCGAGATTTTCTGGCAGTTCTCAACGTAGGGGATATGACCTCAAAACAAATTCGATTTTTCGCGTTGCAATATTATTTCAGCCAGTTTTGATGCCATTCAGTCTAAACATCATGCATGCACACTCTCGATCCATCTTATAGATCACCCGGAAAGAGAGAAAAGGAGTTGGAGAAGAAGACTCTGCTCGCACAGTTACTTTCCGCCCACCCTATTTTCCACTACAAACACCATGAGAGTTTCTTCAACATTTTCTACAGTGATTTTTATGGCTAATCTAACTGATTAATCATGGTACTTTACTTAACTTCACAATTCATTCCAATACTACGCTCCCCAGCCAAAGCATTCCACGGAGTCGCCTTTAGGTTTCCTGTTCTCAATGAGGAATGTGGGGATTTGAGAATTGTTTTATTTGTACGGGAAAAAATATGCTTACTTTATGCAACCAGACAGCTTTTTGAAAAGTGAGATCTACCCTCTCGGTTTAACATTCTAAAGGTATTCGGGCAAAAGGCCGACCTAGGGATTTCTTGGAATAACCAAATAATTTAGTCCTAGCCATGTTTCTCCGATTAACTAAAACGTAGTCTCTACCTTCAGCACGAAACGAAAAGTTCAGTGCCCTGGGTCACTTCGAAGTCGGATCAATATCAGTATCTAGGCAACTGGGCACCTACCCCTCCCCTAACCCAACAGTAACACTAACTTATTACCTTATTTTAACATGTTGGGTTAGGGGAGGGGTAGGTGCCCAGTTGCCCAGATACTGATATTGATCCTCGAAGTCTTGGTGGTCTTTTGTTTTAGCTGTTCAAGTGAAAATATTCCTTAAAGCGAACATACACCTTGAGCTCGGAGAAATACAACTATCTACCCCTTGTTTGAAAGCACTACCTGCCCCAACAAGTGCGTATGGATAGTAACCTGAATAAACAAAGGAGATGATCAAAATCTGTCGCTACAATGACAAAGGGAAGTTAACAAACGCCACTTTGAATTTGTAATTCGCATTTAGACGTTTCATTTAGGTTTTGGATGCATGGTTGGAATTTTGATAACGTTTAGTGAGACAGAAAGAATCATAGTTGGAATTAAAGAATGTTTTCAAAAGGCTTAGCTTGAGAGAGAGAGAGAGAGGGTGGGAATTGCTTATCATAAGAAGAGGATAAAAAGGTTAACACTTAAAGTGTCTATGCGGCCAACAGGATTTTTATAGTTATGGTATCTCTCTAATGTGTAAAAAAGTATTCTAAGAAACAAAATTGGATTCTGACATTTTAACGCCCTAAGATCTAGCTTTAACTCCTGAAGTTCCCACTTCAGCCACGCCCAATAAAGATGACTCTTTGTCAGTGCAGAAAAGGGTCTGGGTTTCTGAATGGGTCGTGACGTCATGTCAGGAATCACGAAATCCTTCTAATTCAGGTAAATGTTGTTTTAGTAGTGGTGAGGAGTTTTCCTCGACAAAAAGAACACAAACTTAAGTTGCCGAAGCATTGCGGTCATAAAGCAAGCAAAATATAAAGATGAAGCGTTGATATGTTCCTGAATTGACGTCATTCGTCACCAATCTTTCATTACGCGGTCAACTTCACTGGGCGTGGCCAAAGCGGGAATTTAAATCTTGATTTAATGGCAAAAAGCATCGGAATTCACTTTTTTTGGTTTGAATACATTTTTAGATGTTATAGAGATTCCAAAACCTAAAAAAAAATTTTGGCCGTAGACACTTTAACCGGGAACAATGGGGACGAGCAGACAGTACTTTACGCTTTGCATTTGAATATCCAGCTGTGTCGTTATTTCATTTAAATGGCGAAGGAAGTAAGGAGGTATATTTTGTGGGGTTTATAAAGGCAAATCATCTGGCATAAGATTGATGAGTCAGTAACTAAGAGAGGAGGAGTTTGCAGAAATTTTAAAATTATTTTCGTTTATTTTCCCAAAGCAGCTCTGTTGTGACGTGTTTCTTAGCTTGAATACTCGCATTGCTAAACTTTACTTGTTCCTTGCCTAAACCAGTCCTTTCATCGCTGTTTGGCGTTGCCCTTGGTTTGCCCGAGGTCACCATGCAAAGAAGGCGGATCACTGAGGAAAATTCAATTTTGAGAAAAAATTCGGTACTTTTCATTGAGAAATTTCCGTCTCTTGTTCTTCCTAAGAATGCGATGATGTTACAAGACCTAATCATCTAATGTACGTTTTATTATCTGTCAAGTGGTCGCTTACGGGAAGTTAAAAACGGAAGAAAATTTTAAACTTTTAGTTCTAAAAGTGATCATGTCGCTTACGAGAGGTGGTCGCTTATAAGAGGTTTCAAATATAGTGATTAGACTTGGAAGCGTTTGGTATTTTGGAATGTATAGAATCACCTCGCAAAGCTCGACAATAGCATAAGTGCGCCTCACAAACCCCTTATCAGGTTAGGGGCGGGGTAACGGGAATCAGAATACGCTATTTGTTTACATTCCGATCCAATCATTTTCGCGCGTTGTTGAGTGATGCCGTCTTGCCGGCGTGTTACCATTATTTCGATGCCTTTCCTTCCTCGCCGATATTTGGAAACGTTTTAGCAGAGTCTGTTGAATTATTTGCGGTTTCAAACCTCGACAATATAGCAGGTGTTAGGTTAGAATTCTAAATTGTAGCGAGTTTTTTTCATTTCGCTCCACATGGCATTTCGCATGGCTGGCTTGATCGCTATCTGTATAATCAACCGGCTATTAAGGGTAAAAAATAACTGCAGAAAGCTACGTTTAGAAAACAAAAAAAATGTGTCATGATTATCTTGATAAATATCGTGGTATTGATAGATCGTTGACGAACCTTCCTATATTCGACTTTTGGAACAATGAACTAAAAGCAATTTTTAAAATAGCGTCTCAGCCGACAGTGTGTTTTTAAGTATTTAGAGTACTTTCTATAAACACGCATAATCAAATCGCATGTTATTTATTTTAAATCGTTCATTGTCAACTTTAGTCTTTCTTATTGTTGACTTTCATAGGTTAGACATTGTCAAATTTATTGTTTTTATTTTTGACTTGAAAAGTCATTTAGAGTACTTTTTCCTTTTTGGAATTAGTGTGATTTAAAAATGTTTGTAAACCTGTCCTGTTTTCTTTGAGATGCATGTAGCTATTGTCATTTTGGATTTTGAACCATCACGGACTGCCCCTGCTTTGAAAAGCGTCCAGTCCAAAGTATGTTGTGAGAAATCAAGGCCACCGACGGAATTAGATTTCTATAGTGCGATTAATTGTTTTAAGTAACAGAAACGCATTATTTTTTTGCGATGCCGACTTCACGGCTAACAAAAGTTTGCGATCAATTTGTTTGATCTATATTTCTATAAGCCACTAGTCAGGTTTTAAAAGTTGTGAAGGCAGCTTTGATTAAAAGCTTTACTGTTTGTTCTGCTCTCATGATGTGATGATCACAATCTGACATTGTATTTGCTTTCCTCCGGCACCTGCCTCATCAATATCGCTTAAAACAACTTGATCAGTATACCATTTCTCCAACGATGTTTGTAAATTTTCAAGCAAACAGGTAGTGAGAATGGGGATAGTCATCAAATAGTGGTTACTCTCTTGATGTGCTGCCAGATTCTCAAATTTTATCTTGATAGCAGTGTGTAGCGATCAGTAATGAGAAGTAATACTTCTATCGTGGAACTGGAAGGTTTCAGCGCCAGGCAGTAGCTTGGCACGAAATAGACGGAATTTCGTTTATTTCTTCAAAAAAAAAAAACGATTTCCTGAGTTTCATTGGTATTGAGCTTACTTTTCACTTGCTTGGCTGTTCCAATTCCTTATTTTGGCGAGAGATTTGGCGAGAGATTTGGCTGTTCCAATTCCTTATTTTGGCGAGAGATTTGTATTACACGCCAACTATAACCTCGGTATTAAAACAAACGATTTAAAACTGACCTCAAAAACATCCGCAAAGAAAATAGATTTTGCAGTGTGACTGATGACTGCGTGTCATGTTCGGATGTGCCTTGTTTACTTTTCCTCGCTATAAAAGACAAGGTACCCTGTCATTCAGCGACTGAGCGAGGCTTTGTTTCGTTAAATTTTGTTCCTTAACTTTTTTCAATTGTCTTTTGCGAGATAACAATCGCCAACAGACCGGCCAGAGCTAGAAAGAGCAAGGCAAAGTAAGTGCATTTACTGTAAGTGATTTCATAAATCAGTCAGTTCCACAATACCTACATTTCTAGCTTTGCCGCGACGAGTAGTGTTAGCGCTATAAGCACTAAGGCAGGGAAATCTTGACAATTATTCTTAGAATCGCAGTCAGGAATTCAATGGGTGTGTTATTTCAGGCGGACACTTCGTCGCTTCAGAAATCCCAATCCAAGATATGCAAGTTAATCATAAAACGATTAAGGAATGAAGCCTTTTTTTATGTACGTCTAGTTTTTTAGGTTACGAGTTGGTGAAGGTTGTCCAAATTTCTTAGGATGCTTGTCCCATGGGTTTTAGTTCCTTTATTCCCTACTCCATTTCTTCGTCTTAATCTCTTAGACTTCAAGTTATTCCCCATGCCTAGCTCATGATAAGAGAGGGTATCTGTTATATAAGAATTTAGAAACTTAAACATGTTCGTTTCTCGATAACTCTCGAATGAGCTACAAGTAAATGTTATCGACATGACTATTCA
>JAHPZR010001950.1:0-17500 GCA_019787425.1 Platygyra sinensis
AGACAAAAGAAACTTTAAAAAATTACAATTTTGACACGAAAGCCTCGGAGCCATGTTATAATATTGATATTAATATCGAACGTGGGCTATTATGAATAACCACAGTTTCATTTTTGAAACCTTCTGTGCAAAAATAAGAAAATATAATAACGGAAGAAGTCACCCTGCCTTGTTTCGCTATTTCACTATACCTAAAGCTAAGAAAGTATTAAAATGAATTTTAACGAATTTGTAAAAATATAAAAACAAAAATCGGAACCTCGGTGGGGCGTTCGGTCACACTCTGGGAACACGACTAAGATATTGCGAGTATCAGCAAATGTCGAGTGGGACGTAAGCGCTTGCAGGGAACCCACATAAGTTCACTGAATGGTTGCAGCATGCACTCGCAACCGATTTATGCAAATTACCACTTGAAACCTGTCAAATTCATTATCGCGCGTGTGTTGGTTGTGAAAGTAACATTTTTCAACATGATTTTTCGGTTTCGCTGCAGCCACTAGTTTGGTAAGTCATGCTAGTAAATTGTCTGAAAAAAGGTTTCTCTACAAACCAAAACTTTACCATTTTCGAAACATAAAATAACAGTTGCTCTTAACTGGGTAACCAGCTGTAAGCTTGTTTGTCGATAGAAGTTGTGAATTATTTGGATTCGGAGAAGTTCCGGCACTTGGAGGTAGGACGTCTCTGAAACTCCGATTTTATTAACGCACAAGCGTATATGAAACATCTTCCGTATTTATCTTACGAAATGTTTATATTTTTAAGCTACCACTAGTTGACGATAGGAATAAAATTTGATTACATGTCTCTTTTTGCGTTGTGTATCAAAGCAAATTTCACTTAAAATTTTTAACTCAACTACACCACAGGAGATTAATGTCGAATAGTTTAAACAGTGACTTTAAACCTTTATTTTGTTTCTATGCCATGTGTTAAATTCGAGTTATTTCCGGTCAGCGGTCGTTGTTGTATTTTAGTCTCGTCGTTGCTTACGTCACTGCTCGAGATGTCATCCAATGAATCAGCAACTACAAACAAGATTTCAGGTGCACCCAACACAGACAAGACTGCAGCACCTTCAGTCTCATCCTACCACATTAGTGATACTGACAGACACACAATCGTTCTGCCGAAAACTGCTGTTGCTTCTGTTGGAAGTCACAACAACCACATCAGTGCACACATTCTATTTAACGAAGGCTCTCAACGCTCCTTCATTACATCAGATGTGGCGAGCAAGCTTGATCTGCAGCCAGAAACGCAAGAGGCAATATCGCTGTCAACCTTCGGTGGGAACACATCATCTGTTAAACGCATTGAAACTGCTAACATTTATCTTGAAACCGCTCAAGAGGAGACCATTCCCATTCGTGTGATCATTGTGCCAACAATAGCTGCCCCCTAACTACTTACACTGGTGCTAATGTAAGGAACTTACCACATCTAAAGGCACTGTCATTAGCACAAATTAACGCTGATGATTCACCTTTCACAATTAATATTCTAGTCGGTGCTGATCATTATTGGGACATTGTGGAAAACGAAGTAATCAAGGGTCCAGGTCCCACAGCAGCCAAATCAAATATAGGCTGCCTCCTCTCGGTCCCATCTCCAACAGTAATCATTCAGAGAACCTCAACACAGCATCATCAAGAACAATTTGATTTGGATCGTTTCTTGCAGATTGAATCAGTTGGTGTTCAGCCGAACTCCTCAGAAGAAACCCCTGACTTTCTGAAGTATTATCAAGACTCGTCTATCTTGTTGGAGGATGGCCGGTACAGTGCAAAGTTACCATGGCGACCTGAACATCCCCTCTACCATTAAATGCAGAAAGCACTAAGCAGAGAACCCGCTCCATGATCAGAAAAATGAGTGCAGATCCTGGGAAACTACGCATGTACAATGACATCATCCAAGAAGAACAGTCTCGAGGCTTTATTGAAAAGATGAACAATCCAGATATTACCAATGAAGTGTGTCATTACATACCTCATCATGCTGTCCTCAAGGACTAGCTCTACCACAACTCCTTTGCGCATTGTGTACGACTGCAGCTTCAAACAAGGTGAACAACCCAGCTTGAATGATTGCTAACTAACCAGGCCCTCCACTTCTCAATGACCTTACTGGTATAGTTCTATGCTTCCGTCTCCACAAGTATGTCATAACTACAGACATTGAAAAGGCAATTTTACACGTACACATTTTTACACCTTCATCGCGTGATCAATCCATCGGATTTCAGCAGTTTGCCAAGGCTTGTGCGCGTTACAGCCTATGTTTTCAGATTTGTACAGCTTCTCCAGAAGAAAGTCATCCAACCGTGAAGGTCCAGTTACAGCTATAGAATACGATCATGCCATGTCAGAATGGGTGAAGAATCGTCAATCTGTTGTGTTTCATGCTGAAGTTGATAACCTCTCCTCAAATTCACGGCACCGTACAGCTTTGGTACGTCAAATTCGCCTTTTCCTTGATGACGGTGGCCTTCTACGCTGTGGCGGGACGATACAAAACACACCTTTAAGTGGCAACACCAAATTTCCTCTGCTGCTACCAAGCAAAGACCACTTCACAGATCTAGTAATTCACTCCTCCCATGTCAAATAACTTCATGCAGGTGTCAACTCTACACTCACTGCCCTGCGTCAAAGTTACTGGGTTCCTTCTTGCTGAAAACGCGTCAAAACCTTAATTGACAAATGCGTAACCTGCAGAAAGGTTTCAGGAACAGTCTACAATGCACCAGACCCACCACCCCTTCTCAAGTCAAGAATGCAACAAACACAACCCTTTGAAGTCACAGAACTGGACTACACCGGAACTCTGTATGTTCGAAACGCTGGAATTGAAACAAAGGTCTACATATGTCTGTTTACTTGCGCAACAACCAGGGCTATTCATCTTGAAGTTGTCGAAGACCTGACTGTTGAAGCCTTCTTACTCGCCTTTCGCAGATTTGCAAGTCGTAAATCTCTTCCAGGGAAACTAATATCTGACAATGCCTCAACATTTGCATCAGTGAACAATGAACTTAAGGAACTGTTTCAATCTCATGCGCTCAAGGAAGCACTCGCTAGGGAAGGCATTGAATGGTTATTCATCCCGAAGAAGGCCCCTTGGTACGGCGAGTTTTGGGAACGCCTCATCGGTCTTACCAAGTCCACCATTAAGAAGGTACTCGCACAGCTGCAGTCAACCTGTGCACTCTTCAAACAATTGTTGTTGAAGTAGAGGCAATCCTTAATGATCGTCCCCTGACATTGTTTCCTCGGACATTAAGGATGAAGAGGCGTTAACCACAGCGCATCTATTTTATGGCCGACGAATCAGGTCACCACCACATCCATTAAAAGAGAGTGACAAAGTGAGTGATTTCACTTACCAAACAAACACAGATCTCCTGAGGAGGGCGTGCCACCTTACTGATTCAACAGTTTTAGGAACGTTTTACGAGTACCTCACCTCCCTCCGAGAGTTCCACAAAGGTTCAAGATTCAGCAAGGAATCCGTGAAGGTTGGCGATGTAGTTCTACTCCACGATGACAAGTCGAGAGTAAACTGGAAACTAGCACTTGTCACATCCATTAACAGAGGTCGTGATGGACTCGTACGTTTCGTCAATTTACGTACCGCCAGTGAACAACAAACCGCCTCATAACAAGATTGCACCCTCTAGAAGTTCAAGCCAAGGAAGTACAGTGTCACAGAAACACCAACTCCTGTGAGAAGACTGCAAAGAGATGCAACACGACGTACTATTAAGAGAATTGCAAACTGGGCTAAGGACATTTGCGTGGCCCCGGAGGATGTCGAATAGTTTAAAAAATGACTTTAAACCTTTATTTTGTTTCTATGCTCTGGGTTAAATTCGAGTTATTTCCGGTCAGCGGTCGTTGTTGTATTTTAGTCTCGTCGTTGCTTACGTCACTAATCGGGGTAGCATTGAACAAGTTTTTGTTTCTGCCAAAAAGAGTTAGCTCAACTTGGCCGCCATTGTTATAATAAACGCTGTCGAACGAAATAAAATATATAGTTAAGTTGTATTTCCTGCTTCCCCACAATTAACTCTGTTTGAGAAAAAGAAGCTAAAAGAAATATCAAAATGTCGGGAATTGCTTACTCTCCCGGCTTTTCAGGACATAGAGAAAGCATAAAGGCATTTATCAGAGATGTTAATTATCCTGTTTTATTTTCTAATACTAATATATATCCTGATTTAGTATATACTTAAACAGTGGAGAGCGTTGAAGGCGTGCTCTGATTGGAGTAGTATAGTACCTCGGCTTACCGCCGCATTCCCCATTCCACCTGCCACAACCACTTTTCTCTCCCAATCGCTCCAATCGAGTAACAATTTTAGGCAAATAGAAAAATAAATTTACTTTTCTTAAAGAAAAGTCGCCATATAGACCATATATTATGTCGAGAAGACATGTTCAGAATTTCGGATTTGGAAAATCAGACAGCGGAAATACCCCAAAGTTATCTGGCCATAATATATATAGAATGCAAAATCAAAATAATTTGTTAAAACAAATACTTGATTTACATAAGGATAAACCTCAATTGATTAATCAATGTTTATCAGGACGTTCTACTAATTATTTTATCTTAAAATCGAAAACATCAAAAGGAGGAGATTATTAAGAAAATCAAAAACGAAATGGGAAAACAAAAAGAAGAATCTAACGAGATATATCATCAGTAGCAAAAGCTTATAAAAAATAAGTCAAGAAAATCTGTCAAATAGATGGTACAAGAGTACGAAGACAATATCATAGCACCACCACCAGAATTTCATGATGCACCAAAATTTGAAGATAATATCATACCACCACCTTTCTAATTTAGTGATGATAGAGAGCGAATAGATAACCTCTTCAAACAGAACAAGGAACTAGAGCACGAACCATAGCAGGCTATGGACAGACTATGTTTAAGAGACTCAATTTGTCTCTTAAACATAGTCTGCCCAGAGCCTGCTTTAGTCTTTATTGTTAAGTGCTATTAATTTATGTAATTTATTATGTTGTAAAATATGTGTCATTTACCTATTTGTACTTAAATTTTTAAACTTTGTTTCTATTAAGCCTGTCCTTAAGCAACAGCACTGGCTTCCAGTTAACCAGTGCATTAACTATGAGATACTACTTCTGACCTACAAAGCGCTCAATGGCCAGGCCCCTAGATACATTACTGAACTATTAGAGCTCTATACACCAGCTAGGAATTTGAGATCCTCCTCTAAAAACTTCCTCAAAATACCACCCGTCAAGCTAGTAAGCTATGTCCATAGGTATTTCTCTTTTGCAGCACCCAGTTTATGGAACTTCTTTCCCGACTTTATCAGTAGTTCGTTATCAAGTCTCAAAACCTATGTGAAAACATACCTTTTAAAAAAATGCCATAATTTAAATTAGCATATAATATAGTTTTCATTTGGAAATATAGTTTTAACATCTTCAAATAATTGTAATATAGTTTTTACTGACAACTGTAAAAATCCGTCCTTCTGAAGTTGTGAATTTTTCTCATTTTGGATTGTAATTATTGTAAAGCGCTATTGGGCTAAATGGAAATAGCGCTAAATAAATAAAACATTCTTATGACTATTATTATTATGATGATTATTATGATTATTATTACTTATTATTATTATTATTATTATTATTATTATCATTATCATTATCATTATCATTATCATTATCATTATCATTATCATTATCATTATCATTATCATTATCATTATCATTATCATTATCATTATCATTATCATTATCATTATCATTATCATTATCATTATCATTATCATTATCATTATCATTATTATTATTATTATTATTATTATTATTATTATTATTATTATTATTATGATTATTATTATTATTATTATTATTCAAACGTTCCGTTTTGGCTTTCTAAATCTTGTACCTGGACCGCTGCATCCTGAGCGCAACACCCCAGCCACTAGTGCTCCCCGGGACTGCGTCTCCCACACTTTTCTAGCAGGATGTATCAAAATTTACTATATTGACGATCATTACCTTAAGAAGGTTATGTCAGTTTTTATTCACCTGTTCTCTTATTGATGATAAATTTCGTCTCAGTAGCAATGTCAAAGTGGCCGTGGAGCCATCTCAGGAAAATAGAATAAACTGACTAATCATCAAGCTTTAGAGATTTTGCAAGTTGAAATCCAAAGTTCGTGCATGCAATCTAAGCCAATGGTTTAGTAGAGTAGGAAAACTTTTTAAATTTTTTCACTGAAGGATTTTGTTTGACAACAACACACTTTCATAGTCTCTTCGTAAAGCAAAAGAAATAAAACACACTTGCCAGGAATCTACAGATGAATGGTTGCATTAATATTAATTAAAATTCTTTGCCTGCAAATCTTCTGTTTGACCTGAGTATATACTGCCACAAATGATGACAAACTACCTTTTGTAAAGCGCACTTATATTTCTACTGCCTGCAGCAGTCTTCATTAAGGTGAATACGCTGTTAAAATTGCACGGTCATCCTACAGTATCAAATTGAACTTTTGCGCACGCATGGTTACTAAAGAAAGATGCAGAGTAAGGAAAATGGCCAAAAAAGGAGAAGCGGAATTTCTCTGGCATGTCTTTCAAATTTATAGGGCAATTTTGGATTGTAAAACTACTGTTCATGACTTGATAGCTTGCGAGCATGCCCAGGATCTGATGTGCTGCGGCACGAGCAAATGAAGGGCGCATCTCATTTTCACAGGCTTTATTCGCTTGTCGACTCCTCTCTCGCAGCTTCGCCTTTGATTGTACCGCATTGTATGAGAAGGTTTAAGCAGGCTATAAATTTCCAGTCCAGCCCGCCATAAGTATAAAAGTGGTCTTCTAGCGCAGACTGTTCTAGAGCACTTTGCCCATATATAACCAAGGCCAGGTATGATTACTACTTATATGTGTGGAACACAATGGCCAAGAATAATTGTTATGTTGAGTTATATTTAAAGGCAGGATTAAAGAATGAAAGTTTCGCTTGTGACTGTCTATGAACGAAGCAATTTGTCAAAATACCCTTCATATTTTTGATCCTGTGTGCTTAATTTTCACCGGTCAAACTACAACCATGCATTTACATATCAGGCATACACATAGCATATAACCCAGATGGGACTACTTAATCAAGGTTTCGCTAATTCTGATCATCTACAAGGGACGCAATTTCTCCAAATGGCCTTCATACTTTTCCTTATAGCTCGCTTAATTTGCACTGCGCAAACAAACCATTTAGATATAGTATACACATAGCATAAACCTAGTTTCTAAAGACTCCTAGAACCTCTTATGCTCTTATTTGTCGAGTTATTTGTATACTAGAAGAGTTATGAACTCTCCTTTTCATCTCGGGCCAGTTTGTTCTATAAAAAAGAAAAAAAACGATATTATTTTAATTTCAGACGACAAGAGCCACGAGAACACGGCTTCAAAACCAAATCGCAAGTCGGTTTGTATGATTCCATGGTAGTCTGATCGAGCTACACCGAGTCAAACTTTTTGCCAAACCTGTGGACCGCTTTTGCTCTAGAGAAGACTTCACATTTTTTCTTCCTGAAGTACAAAGTTTGTTAAAAAAGACACTGAGTTATATCTTTTTAGCTCATCTTAATAACTAACCTTAAAGGAAAAGTGATAAGAAACAGTCTATTCCAATATCGGCATCAAATGCACAAAAGTCGGACCTCAAAGGCCTTGCAAGTTTCGCTGTCAGAGTGTACAGTGGGTTTTATACCTGCAGGGGCGGAATCCGAGCTTCAATAGGATAATTCATTATACTTGTCGGCGTCTTTCAAATGGGGACTGGGAGGGGGTTAGCCGGGACTGCAGGCGTTACTTTGGAACAGAATGCTCGATACATCAGGTTTTCCATGCCTTCATCTTGGTTTGTAATTGGATGCTTAACGTGTAAACGGTGGGTCCAGGGTGCGGAGCGGGGCAGTTTCCTCCCCCGAGCCCATTTTACAAACAAACGTCTGCTCTCTCTGCAACTGAATTATTCCTGGCCCCAACCGTCCACAGTAACCACTGATTCCAAGATGGTAGCCATATGCGAAAATGCAGGCTAGGAGAGATTACATGTTGCACACCACTTGCACTAGGCACTGGAGCTAACCTGAGTTACCTTTAATGAGAATCCGTATATGCTAAAGGATGCATTCATGGTTCAACTAATTTAATGCAGTCAGGTTACATACTTTCTATTTTGCTGTCAGCGAAGTCATAAAGGGTCAGTTTCAATCAGTTTAACTAAAGACAAAATTTAGCTGAGGTACGATAATCGATCTCATAGACTACACATGAAACAAGTAAACACAATGGATCCCCGTTGCAAGACAGACCGGCAACGCCGCTGTTTTAGAAGCTAACTGGTCTGATTTTCATTTCAGCTCTTTTCATGGAGTAGTGATATCTTTTCCAGTGATACCAGTTGACACCATCAGCATAAGATGAGTGTGACCCGCCTTGATGATAGAGACCGTTCAGGTTGGCGTAGTGACAGCCCTTGTACCACCAGCCTCCTTTATAGAGCGTGGCACAGTTACTTCCCGAGCTGTCATTATCCTGATCCTTGGTTGTGAACGATTCACCACTGTGAAAAGAAAGAGAATCTCCAGCAGTTCCTAAATAAAAAAATATATAATATAATTACGAATCTTTCCTCTTTACATTATGTATTTATATGATATTAGTACATTTGGATCCAATTGTTAGAACGTAACGAATTCTTTTTTAAGTAAAGAACAGGCGACGTCTACCACATAACGAGATGTGATAGCATTGAATAAAGGCAGTCTGAGTTGGTCCAAGTGGTCGGCTCTGACAGAGCTTAATTATCCCAGTTTGTTAATGTAATATGACAACGTGTATCTCAGTCACCTGAATATGATCCAAGACTGAGTTTGTATTTATTTGCCTCGTTTGAGATGGCAAACGAGGTATACTCGGCAAATCTGGTGTCGCCTTGCCAGTCCTCTAGATCCACTCGAAGCTTGAAAGTATCACTGTTGGTCAGGCGATGTATCTTTTCCAGTCCCAGCCAAAACTCGTCATTCAGGTTACCGAAGCCATTCTTATAGTTGGCCCAGTCGCGGTAGAAATCAACGGAGCCGTCTTTTCTCTTCTGCAACACTGTCCAACCCCCACCGTCTGTTGTTTGGTCACAGAACACATCAAAGGCACCTGAACCATCAGGGTCGATTGTGTAAACACCGCTGGTGGTATGACCGGATTTGTAAAGATCAGCGCAGCTTGAAGCTGGAACTGAGATTTAAATTAAAGCAATTGGCACTTATGTAAAAACAAAGTCCTATTAAAAAATGATTTTGTCTTTTTTAACCGACCGTATTTTGTTCCACAAGATGCAGTAACTTTCAGTTGACACAGACAAGTTTAAACGCATTCATTACAGCCAAAACCTATAGTCTTCTTTCAGATGTAAATCCTTCAAATATTTGTTTACTCTTAATTAAAAAGTGTTACGGAATTTAAAGCAAGATTAAACGTCAGGCCAAGTTCGTAGCAGTTTCTTTAGTAACGGATTCTATTCAGGGCCGCTGGTTTTATTCAGACCGATGGCGTAGTAGAAAATATCGTTTTGCGAATAGCTGCAATGAATATTTGCCTAAGAGACCATTTCTATGCATATCAGCTCAAAGCACCGTTGGTCTTCTCGTCTCTATTTCACTTTTATAGGAGAATTAGTTGACTTACCGCCACAATTACAATTCTCAAGAGCGGTGATAGTTTCCTTTAATTGTTTAAGGATTTTTTCTTTACAGGCTGGAAAATCTGTACATATTGCCTCCTCCATGGAAGTAAACAGCATGAGGAATGCGAAAAACACGATCCACTTTTGAGAAGCCATTTCTGAGAAGAAAAAGGTGAAAAAATAAAGAGCATATACTGAGGTATAAAAATATTACCTGACTGTGACTGGGTTGAAGTGTGTGTTGATACGGGAAGTCAAGAATACGAAGCAGTTTTCAGAATAATGGTTGCTAAGGAGAAAAAAATCATGCATGGCTTTAGCTGCGAGGGAGTTATACAGGCTGACATATTAAACATAAGAATCGACAAAAAGGATTTTATGGGAGCATCTACAAGTTACATCAGGAACTAATGTACCGGTCAATAGCCCCCCCTCGGGCAAACCCCCGGGCATTTGACTTTTATGAAAAATTGCAATTCCCCGCTATGTTGCCAGTTTAGACGGTCAAATGCCCCACCCGTTAGAGCTTCAAAGAGGGTCAAATCCCGCACCCTCCAGGGAAAACAGAATCGCTTACCTCTGGAAATAAACAGAATCGCTTACTTTTGGAAACAAGTTCTGCAAAATTTTCAGCCACTACAAATTTCTTGTTCAACTTGTCTTCGCTCCACGCTTTAAAAAAAGGCATATTTCACGATATAACTATATAAAACGACAACAACAGAAAAACCCACGTGGAATCGACAAGAGCAATGACCCGTCAACGCAGCTTACGTGCTGAATCAAAGAATTGCGAAATCCTTATGTTTCCGACCGCTGACAGACGTTTTGACACGAAAGTCAAATGCCCCACTGGGCGGGCCTCATTGTGGGTCAAATTCCCCACTGTACGGAACTTAACGCGAGTCAAATGCCCGGGGATTGCCCGGGGGGGGGGGGGGATGGGCGGTTTTGGAATTGACTGGTACATAAGTCAGCGCCCGTTATTTAAAGGATATTTAACCCCAGTCGAAAACGTAGCTTGATGTATGCTATGAAAAACGCAACCATAAACATTTTTTTAGCAATCGGGTAATACGCGTTCTTGGGCTTGATGTGCGAGAGAGCATCCCACTTGAATTGAAGTGCAAGAAGAAACAATTGTGAGCATTTTAAACAAGCTTTTCTTATTGATTTAAAAGGAATCGTTGCTTTGGTATATCGTTTGGCCTTTTTGTAGGCTTCACGACAAGTGGAGTAAAGTTCCAAGAGCTTCAGTATTTCAAGTATTACTGATTATTACTGAGGCCGTTTTACATTGTCGATGTAAGCTTAAGTATGTCGTAGAAGAAACGTAAAAGTTCGTGTCCATTTGCAAGTCTGAAGAAAGCGCCACAGTAACCACAAAGGAAAAAGTCGACGGGAAAAGGTTTCAAAAACATTCGATCAGAATTAGGCTGATGCGTTAGCTAGCGACAACGGTTCCATCTCCAACATGCATGTACAGGAGAAGTTGCTTGCACTGGACGAGAAAGACATTTGATATTCTCTAAGCATTACTTGGCGCTTTTGCGGTTCAAAGCGGCAAACAGTAACATCTCAATTCAATTGGTATCTCGTGGGTTACGAGTGCGCTTTTTCGTTGTCTACGAAATCTTTAAGCTAAGGAAGAAAAGAAGAAACAGAAGCGGAAATTATTTTCTTACTAAACTAGGCGCACAAGCGATGAAATTCAAATCTTGCAAAGGATATTTCCCTCCGGCAGTAGCATTTGAGACTTCTTTGTAATCGATCAACGCGTCATTATTTTCCACACGTTTTGTGTACTTATCTCATTACACCAGAAAAACGCCCCCAAATTTTTTTTTTTTTTTGTACTCCGAAACGAAAACGTCGATTTCGGCAGGGAAGGCACACAATTTGAGTTCGATTCCAGTGTGTTTTTTTCGTTTTACGCTGAAATTTGGAGAAGATGTTACCCGATAATCAGTCCAAAAATAGGTTGTCGGAGAATTCCTAATTTTGCTTCTTTCAAAAGTTACGACTATTTTAGTGAAGAAAATGCATCTTCCAAAGGTCAACTCTCACAGTGCAACTGCGGTGTCAAAAATAAACCAGATAAGTATTAAAAAAAAAATTCCCGACACCCTTTTTTAGAGAAAGGTCTCAACAAGACATAGCGATGTTGATCGCGTCCTCCCGCTCAAATCCGACCGGAAACGTACTTGATTATTTAGTGAACTTCGGTACTTGGGGAAGAGGGTGCTATATTCTGAAAACTTTATTTTTTTAATCGAATGAATATACCCTCGTAATTTACAATTCTTTAGCTTTCAGAAATTATATACTTTACGGTGTTTGCGTGAAACGTCCGACCTTAAAGCGGCGCCGGTGAATGATGGTCATTTGACGTATAGTGATACCTTAATCCCCAATTCTCGATTCTTTTTAATATCTTTGGTTGGTACTTGAGTTGGTATTTTTCTTTCCAAATATACAATATTCCAGTTCAAGTTGAAGCAAGGCGAAAATGTAAATCAAAGCATCTTCAGGAAAATTCTTCACGACTTCGATGCTTTGCTGCAGAGTGCACTATGATGCACGGTGTTTTAAATGCTTTTCTAAGAACTATTATGTCTTTTTTTTTACCTTAGTTACTAAGGACCTCCCTGCGAAAAACCACGCAATGTGACGGGAGCTTCCTCGATAACGATCATTCAGTATTATTAATATAATCCAAAACTTCATTACTGTTTCTTGCCTTCTAGCCAGTCATCAGGCTTAGTATTCATCAGTGACACCGCATTAATGAGTTCATATTATTATAGAAATACAAGACGCAAAAATGCCAAAAGATCTTAAATGTAAAATCCAATCTAGACAATTACAGCGGTTATCAGTCACACGCGCCCTCCAACGATTTTTTCCCATTTCGAAAACTACGATTTGGTGGACGTCAATCAAATGTATCCATGACAATAACGGCGAGCGGAGTTTCCAGAGCCATTATTTCAGTGTTAATTCTCGGAGTATCCGAGTTGCTCTTTCATCTTTACTTAACTCGTCGATAAAAAGAAACTGAGAAGTAAGACTTATGAAATCGTTTGAAGCGCCCTTTCGTTCGCCTCGCTGACGGGCAATGTTTTGAAGCTGCAAATTTACAAACAGTGCACAACCACAACAACATGAGAATGAACAGTAAATATAAATCAATAATAACCTTTATTACAGAATGAACTACAAAAATCTAACTGCTTATCTCTTGCGGCTTTCATTACCTTTTTATTACTGACAATACCACTTGCCGTATGGTTCTTCTGACGGTTTGCTTTGCATACAATTTGCCTGTCTGGTATTCCAACCACGCTTGAAACTCGTCAGGATAGATCTCTGCATGGATTATGTTTTAGCAAGGCGAATGACAAGAATTTCTGCGGCGAAAATAATCTGCATCCATAACAAGCAGATAAAAAGTCAATTCACACATAAAGCGACTCATTTCAGAGGCCAACTTTTTCAGCTACCTTGTATCTTTCGTTTCTTTGACTTTCTCTTTGGCGGATCGCTTACGGCTCTAGTTTTGTTTCGTACGCCCCCTTCTTCACAAACGTTTCGCTCGCAAAAAGTGTTTCTGCTATGCAAATTGCAAATTACTTTGTCATAATAACTGAGCGATTATTCCTGATCCAACGACGATTGAACATGGCCGTGAAACTGACACGAAATGAACACGACTATTGTCATGGATACATTTGATTGACGTCCACCAAAGCTTAGTTTTTGAAATGGCAACAAAAATAAAATAAAACGTTGAAGGACGCGTGTGACTGATAGCCGCTGTAACCTCGCACGGTCGGTTGTTTAATTACTTAGAGAGACACTGATAAAACATTACAGGTAAAAATAAAGGATACAAGTGGCCAAGTATAATCATCTTCAGATATTTTTGTTATGCATCGAAAGCGGAACCTTAATATGCTTAAAGTTGAATTCTGGAGTTCTTGCTCAGTGCTTCTTTTTGTTGGTTTAAGTGCACAATTGCAAATCTATAGCATCATTCATTTTAGCTTTCTCTATAAATTGTATGAATATGTCAATTTACTTTTGAAGTTCCATTAGAGTGTTACGTTCTGCGAGTAAAACGTTTCAAATTTGTTTATCCCAAGGAGTTTCTTCGACAAAAGCACACTGCCGAATCGTTTCTTGGTGAAGAACACAAAGTAAAAGGCATTTACAAGAAACCTTCAGAAAAAAAATTAACCGCAAAAATTGCAACATCATACCTGCAAATCTTCTCTTTGAACTGAATATCCTCAGTGGATGAATCCTTTGGGTGACTGTAAGAGACGTTCCCAGCGATTTATCAGTAATCTCAAATTAACAAAAGGAGTTGCTATACACAATGACGCTGAAGTAATTGGGTTTGATTCTGTCAATAATTACATTAGAAATAACAAATAATGGCTGAGTTGATGTCGACTAGTGTCAGGAGCTCTTCATCAACACAAATCAGTCAAAACTGGGATGGATTTGGACGATGAAAAATTGTCCCACAAAAATTACTATGACTATGACGAGCATTTTCAAACACGAACTAAAAGCAAGGTGGAAATGATCGAAAATCCCTCGTCTTTCTTAGGCTTGTTTCGAACTTGTCGATTTCTAAAACCTTTTTAAACGCCATTGACTGCTCGAGCTTTAATTTTAATTTAGTCATTTAAACTTTACCTGTTCAAACAGTCAGAAAAAGTTGAAATTTGATAAGAAAAAGAAAATATAGCTGTGGAAACAATCATATATTGATATTTCAGGCAAAGGACTACCATTAATTGCGAATATGCGTCTGCCAAAAAATCACCACCCAGCGGTTAAAGAGTATGGAAAGAAAACACTTTTTGCGGAGTTCTTGAAGAAGAAAACATTCATGTTTAGCTTCTCCCGACTCACTCCTTTTCCCTTTAATCAGTAGTTTTGAAAGCCTCTAAACAGCTGTGGAAACAGTCTTGTTGTCGATCTTAGGTAATGATTTATTTTAAGCAATCATTTACTTAAACAAACACTCGTGAGAATGCAGAAAGAAGGAACAGCTATGGAAATCTTCATATGTTGATAATCAAAGACTATAACACGCTTTTGCTTATGTCCTTAACATGACTAAAATGTGTCGGTGAAAGATAATGCGTTTGCAAAATTAAATAAAGTCGAGCTTAATTGACAATTATTGTATGATCCAGTAAAATGATATTAAAGACCGATTTAGTTCCTCATAGCCATTGTCCTGGTTGCGACAAAATGGAATAGGCAAAACTATAACGAAGATATCAGTGACGTCACCTATTGTTATTAATATGCCAACCAGAGAACTATTGGCTGGTGAAACAAAGAGTTCTTTTGTTTAACGTTTTCAACAAGCAATGTTTGTAAACAAATATCTTCGCTATAGCCAGTGATGGCGAAAATGAAAATTTCCGAGTGCAGACAAACAAAACAGAGCTTGGTCGGACTGCCTTTTGAGCTTGACTTCTTCATCTCCTAAAGAACGAGTCTGTCAAACAGCTATATGGCAACAGCCTTTTGACGGGTAGCGCATGTTTCTACTATCTGTTATGCATGCGAATTTTCGAGTTTTGTTCATTACACTAACTTTAATAAGCAACCTTTTAGATACATAAACATTCATGAGAGCGTAAGTGGAAGCAACAGCTATACAAACTATCGTATATTGCTACCGCACGTCATTGAACATGTGCTCGCGAAAAAGATTATCACAACTGCAGAGACAACCATTCCAATGCCTTCGATCGGATTTTTGACTGAGTAACAATTCCATTATCAATCCAAAATAAAATCGAAAGTTACAGTGTGCCAGAGAAAGAAGAATAAGACTGAATACCTTGAAATTAGGGATAATTTCGGAAATTAGACGTTATAGTATCCTGGACTTGAAATAGTATACTTGTCTTTACGACGGCAAAAGTTTTAAAAAAAAGTCCACAAAAGCGTGCGCGAGAAAATTACGAGTGAACTCTCAGTTCAGGGTGTCAAAATACAACAAAAACAAATTAAGCTGTTTTAAATGTTGTTGTAAAGTATGTCTACAAGACAAATTGTATTCTGGTCTTAAATGAATCTTATAACATCCAATTACCTGGGGTGAAAATCTCAGAGAAATCCCTCCGTGTGATTAAAAAGTGATTTTCAGCCTGCGCTCACCGCTTACCCTTTGCATGGTCGCGTTAACGTGAGGCGAGTGAAACTGTGACATATTTTCTTGTTATTGTAATGCTAGTTCGGCAAATTTTAGCATGCTTCAGGAGAATCGCTGGGAAGCAATCGCGCGTTTCATGAATTCATGATCTACAGAAATTCACAATAGCATGGTGATTCGAGACAAAATAAAATTATAATGAGGAACACAAGTAACATAAGTGCGTCAGCTCAATATTTTCCTGAGTTGACGATGCCGAGAAGTTCAAGTTCGGTCAGTCTTATTTAAAATGGGGTATGGCATCGTTTAGTTGCTATGCTTGAATCCAGATCCTGGTGAAATTTACCACATTTGAAATTTTCATCTTTTTTCTAGCACACAGTAATGTTTACTTTTTTTGTTGGATTAATAATGGTGATGGTCTAGTCGGTTAAAATTGAATGGTATCGTTACTCAAAAATCTTATCGAGCTACATTAAGAAGATAAGTGTAAAACCTGCTGTAAAAACTGGATTGATCACTCGCTACACATGCTACATTGCCTGCTACGTACTAATAGTTTTTTTTAAGTCTCTCGTGTCAGTATGAAACCAAAGTGAGAATTGAGTTGCGATTGGCCGGTTAACCAACGTAAGACAACTCCTTTCAGTTAATTAAAGGTATGATTCACGAAAAAATAATGGCAAATGTGAATGTTAAGCCTTCAAATTATCGTAAGTAGAAGACATTCGTGAGAACTGACCATCTGAAACAACTGCACCCGGGCGGGGGGGGGGGGGGGGGGGGCGGGGGTACTTAACACATTTTAATACGGGGAGGCTCCGCCCCGAGGTCCAACTCCTTACCCTTTTACATACCATTTTGGCAGAAAAGGTACCCCTTTTATATACCTTTTATTGAAGAAAGGTACGCATTTGACAAACCTTATTTAGGAAGTCTTGTTCTTAAACCGATACAGCCACAAGGGGCGTCTATTTGAAATATTGTAATTAAAGGCCCTCTTATGTACCTAAATCACTGATTTCCCTACCCTTTTATATACCTCAACTTGCGAAATCCCTACCCTTTCATATTCCTGAAGCCTGAAAAAGGTACCCCTTTCGGGCGGAGCCTCCCCGTATAGGCCACTATAGGGAGTATCCCCACGGGGTCTGTATCATGTTACGTTGGAGTTTGGTCTTGATTCAGTTTTATCTCTTCGATCGTAACATTTTCCAAGTGTGCGCTCTGCCTCTACCTGCAGTTATAGTTTAAGTTCCAAGCTCCTCTCTCCTCTTCTTTGCAAACATGACAGCCATTAGTGTTATTATTGCTTTTTACCGAAGTTCCGCAAAGTTCTGGACAATTTCACTCAAGGAATTTCGATTTAGTGTGTGTGAAAAGAGAAAGCGACGGAGCTTGATTGTTTTGCCTAGTGAGGTCGATCACAGAAGTAAATTATTACAGAATTAAATTATTCACAGCGTTTAGAATGCTTGGTTGGCTATAAGATGAATGGTCATAACGATCCTGAAGATTACGCATAGGATTCAAACTCATTAATTATTCATGCAGCTC
>JAHPZR010001950.1:20000-30000 GCA_019787425.1 Platygyra sinensis
GCCCGGACAAGTCCCTCGCAACTAATTGCTGCAACACGTAGTTCCAGGTCAGGCAACACACAATCCGTTCGTGTGACTTTCTTTTATAAATGTAGCAAACTCGTTCCTTGTATTGTGGTTTTTTTTGTTTGTTTGTTTCCAAAATTATTAAACAACATGTGGGAAAGGGGACAAATTTAATTCACCTCACTCTTCTCATTCGGTGGGACGGCCGCAGAAAGTATTACCTGCAGCACTTTAAAAAAGTATGATACAAATAACCAAACGAGTGTACACAATGCCAGGTTTTTTCAGCAACTCAGACATTGACAAAGCTTACTTGTCATTTGAAGGAAAAGAAAAATAGGCGATGTCTTTAAAGCATATACGCTTTATAAACCTTCATAAGTTCTTACATGTAGCTCTCTTGTAAGGTTCCATCCACATTACGCTGGATAAATTAATTGGAAAAGGAAGATTTCACTCTGAAACCGCATGAAATGTTTTCGACCGAGAAATTTGAAAAAGCAACAATCCTTCATAAGTTCTGGCATGTAGCTGTCTGGCGTTTCGAACAGCGTTTTCGAAAAGACCCGTTTTCGTTTCCAGTAAGTTGCGGCAAGGCCAAGAGCTGCCAACGACAACGTCGATTAAAAGTTTTTCCATATCTTATACGAAACTAATTTCGCTATTCTCTGAATTTGTTTAATATCTCTTTCAGTATTAGAACTATTCTGAGCTAGCTGTTTAAAAGAATGCTTTTTCAGTTAACGATTGAAAGTAAAGCAAAACACTGGGAAGATTGAAGCAGAATTCTAGATGTATACTTTGATTTCAGGTTGGTGTGAGCTCTTTTCAGTCAGCGCGGTTCCTAACACGATGGTCGGTTGCTATGGCGTTTCCTACCCGAAAGTTCTTGGATTTAATTTCTGGCTCCCAAAGGAGGACTTTATATTTGAAAAGAAGCAAAACACTAGACCATCGTAATTGGAGGAAAGTTTTCTTTATATTTTTAACACTATAAAGGTATTTTTGACTTTACTTGAAAGTATGATGACGTAAATGACACCTACTTTTAGTAACAACACTGGAAGTTTGAAAAGCAGTGTCCGAAACGATACAGGCATTTTTGTCACAGAAAAACAATATTTACAATGAAAGCCCCAACTCAATCGAATAAAATGGCGGGGAGTTACAGGTAATTAAACAAATTCAAATTTTCGGCCACATGATCATATATGGTCAAAATTATGGGGTTTTAAACGCGAAAACAAATGCATTCGCAACGGAGAAAAGACAAAGCTGCGTAAGATCAAAATTGTAGTTTCTTGTATATTTGGTGCTATGATGCGTATTTCGTCACGAATGTCGTCTTCATAAGTCTTCATTAGGGGCATGAATACGCGGCTAAAATTGCACGCGTCATCCTACAGTATCAAATTAAACTTTTGTGTACGCATGGTTACTAAAGAAAGATGCAGAGTAAAAAAAATGGCCAAAAAAAGAGAAGCAGAAGTTTCTCTGGCATATCAGTCAAATTGAGGGTAATTTTGCATTGTTAAACAATGTTCATGATTTGATAACTTGCGAGCAAGCCCAGGCTCTCTTGTGTTGCAGCACGAGGAAACGAGGAGCGTGTCTCATTTTCACAGGATTAATTCACTTGTCGACTCCTCTCTCGCAGCTTCGCCTTTGATTGTACCGCATGGTATGGGAAGGTGCAAGGAGGCCATAAATTTCCAGTGGCCCGTCACAAGTAAAAGTGGTCTTCTCACGCAGATGTCTAAAGCACTTTGCTCCTATATAACACTGCCCTAACAAACAATTGCAATTGCAATTGCAATTGCACTGCCCTAACAAACAATTTAGATATAGTATACACATAGCATAAACCTTGTTTTCCGAAGATTCCTAGAACCTCTTATGCTCTTATTTGTCGAGTTATTTGTACACTGGAAGAGTTATTAACTCTCTTTTTGATCTTGGAACAGTCTGCTCTATAAGCAAAAAAAATCGATTTTGTTTTAATCTGCATACCACTACAGCCATGAGGAAACGGCGTCAAAACCAAATCACAATTCGATTTGTATGGTTCCATGGTGTTCTGATCGAGCTACACCAAATCCAGCAAACTTTTTGTCAAACCTGTGGACCGCCTTTGCCCTAGATGAAGACTTTACATCTTTTCATCCCAAAATACAAAGTTTGTTAAAACAAACACTGAGTCATATCGTTTTAGCTCATCCTAATTAATAAGTAACGCTAGAAATTAAAAGGAAAATTGAAAGGAAACAGTCTATACCGATATCGGCATCAATTAAATGTACAAAACTCGGACTTCAAAGGCCTTACAAGTTTCGCTGTCAGTGTGTCCAGTGGATTTGATACCTGCAGGGGCGGAATCCATTATACTTATCAGCTTCTTTCAAATGGGGACTGGAAGGGGGTTAGCCTGGAGTGCAGGCATTACTTTGGAACAGTATTTGCCTGATTTCAAACCAAAAAGGACTAGGCACGAGTCTGTAATTAAATTGTGGAATAAGCAAATATTGATCCACATAGTCCGAAAGAGCACACCGCGAGATTCACAGACTCCCCAAGTTTGGTGTTAATCTGGTTAGTTTTGAATGAGATACAGCGATTTGAAAACGTCAAAATTAACAAAGAAATGTATGACCATCCGGACGCTGTGTTCGGACAGAGTCTGAATGGCCGGCCATACATTTCTTTGTAATTTTGACATTTTCAAATGGCTGTATCTTGCTTACTATTGGGTCAATTTACACCAAACTTGGGGTTTTGTAAATCTTAGTCTGCATTTTGCGACTATTTGGATCAATAGTTGCTAATCCCATAATTTACAGACTCGTAACTAGTCCTTAACTGTTTGAAATTAGACAATGTTCGATAGACCAGGTTTTTGATGCCGTCATCTTGGATTGTAAGTGGATACTTGAATGGTAAACGGTGGGTCCAGGGTGCGGGGCGGGGGCAGGTTATTTCACCTCTTCCTCCTCCGAGCCCATTTTTCACCTCACACCTACTCCCGCGGCAACTGAATTATTCCTGGCCCCAACCCTCCACAGTAACCAATTCCAAGATGGCAGCCTAATACGAAAATGTTCACTCGTGCGCCAATAATACGCCTGCGCAGCAGTTTAGGTGAGGGTACATGTTGCACACTACTCAGTTGCACTACGCACTGGAGCTAACCCGAGTTACCTTTAATGAGAATCCGTATATGCTAAAATATTCTTCATAACACGATATTCGTGGTCCAACTAGTTTGATGTAATCAATTAAGTTACATTCTTTCTATTTTGTTGTCAGCGAAGTAACTAAAAGGTCAGTTTCAATTAGTTTAACTAAAGACAAAGTTTAGCTGAGATACGATAATCAGTCACATAGACTACAAATGAAACAAGTAAACACAATGGATCCTCCGTTGCAAGACAGACCACGACAACACCACGGTTTTAGAAGTTAACTGGTCTGATTTTCATCTCAGCTTTTCATGGAGTAGTAATATCCTTTCCAGTGATACCAGTTGATACCATCAGCATCAGATGAGTGTGACCCGCCTTGATGATACAGACCGTTCAGGTTGGAGTAGTGACAGTTCTTGTACCACCAGGCTCCTTTATAGCGCGTAGCACAGTTACTTCCCCCGCTGTCTTTATCCTTATCCTTGGTTGTAAACGATTCACCAATGTGATAAGAAAGAGAATCTCCAGCAGTTCCTAAATAAAAAAATAAAAAATACTTACGAATCTTTTACCTGTACATTATATATTTATATGATATAAGTACATTTGGATTTATCGGTTAGGAACGTAACGAATTCTTTTCCAAGTAAAGAATAGGCGACGTCTACAACATAACGAGATGTCATAGCATTTGTCTACTGCTCAAGTAAGTCTGAGTTGGTCCAACTGGTCGGTTCTCGCGGAGCTTTTAAAATTATTCCAGTGTCTTTATGTATTATGACAACGTGTATCTCAGTCACCTGAATATGATCCAACACTGAGTTTGTATTTATTTGCCTCGTTCGCGATGGCAAACGAGGCGTACTTGGCAAATCTGGTGTCTCCTTGCCAGTAGTCTAGATCCACTCGAAGCTTGAAAGTATCACTGCTGGTCAGGCGATGTATCTTGTCCAGTCCCAGCCAAAACTCGCCATTCAGGTTAGTTGGCCCAGTCGCGGTAGAAATCTATGGAGCCGTCTATTCTCTTCTGGAATACTGTCCAACCCTCACCGTCTGTTGTTTGGTCACAGAGCACATCAAAGGTTCCTGAACCATCAGGAACGATTGTGTAAACACCGCTGGTTGTATGACCGGATTTGTAAAGATCGGCGCAGCTTGAAGCTGAAGTTGAGATTTAAATTTTAAAAAAAATAAACTTCTGTAGCAGCAAAATCTTATTAAAAATCTTTATTTGTCTTCTTTTAGCTGACGTTATTAATTAAGTTTTTTCAGTTGACACAGACAAGTTTAAACGCATCTATTGCGGCCAAAACCTATAGTTTTCTGTCAGACGTACATCCTTCAATTTTTTTGTACTCTTTAAAGTGTTTCCGAATCTAACGAAGCAAGATTAAACGTAAGGCCAAACTCGTAACAGTTTCTTTTGTAACAAATTCTATTCGGGGCCGCTGGTATTAATTTGGGATGCCATTGCTGATATTTGTCCGCCGGCTAGCGTGTCTCATGATATTTGCACAAGGGGCTATTTCTATGCATATCAGTTGAAAACACCGTTGGTCTTCTCGTCTCTGATTCACTTTTACAGGAGAAGTAGTTGACTTACCGCTACATTTACAATTCTCAAGAGCTGTGATACTTTCCTTTAATTGTTTAATGACTTCTTCTTTACAGGCTGGAAAAATTGTTGCCTCCTCCATGAAAATAAACAGCATGAGAAATGCAAAAAACACGATCCACTTTTGAGAAGCCATTTCTGAGAAAAAAAAAGTGGCACAATAAAGAGCATATACTGAGTTATAAAAATATTACCTGACTGTGACTGGGTTGAAGTGTGTGTTGATACGGGGAGTTAAGAATACGAAGCAGTTTTCAGAAAAATGGTTGCTAAGGAGAAAGTATAATACCTAGCTGGTAGTGTTGAACAATTCAAATCATGCATGGCTTTCGCTGCGAGGGAGTTATACAGGCTGACATATTAGACATAACAATCGAAAAAAAATTTTAGGAGCATCTACAAGTTACATCAGGAACTATGCCAGCGATTAAAACTGGCGCAGGTCGAAAACGTAGCTTGATGTATGCCATGAAAAACGTAACCATGAACATCTTTTGAGTAATCGGGTAAAGCTGGTTCGAAAGCAGAAATTTCTCCATCAACGCTCTTAAATCTTGTGGCATACTTTATTCATACGTGTTCTTGGGCGTGATGTGAAAGAGAGTATCCTACTTGAATTGAAGTACATGTAGGAACAAATGTCTCTTTCAGGTTTAGCAAGTGAGCATTTTAAACAAGCGTTTTCTTATTGATTTAAGAGGAATCGTTGCTTTAGCATATCGTTTGGCCATTATGCAGGCTCCACGACAATTTGGAGTGGTTTTGCAAGCGTCGGAGGCCTAGGAGGAGGATCATCTTTCTATTAAAGTACCAGTATACCCAAAAATTGCCATATTAAAGAAATGTTTTTCACTTTTTCAGATAGATCTTATTGCGATCTTTTATTTATGACCATTCTATGAAAAAAGGTTGATTCTAAGCAGAGTTATACACAAACGACATTTCTTTGCATTAATTAGCTCTAATTCATTGATAGCTGTCAACGGGTTGCCAAGAGCCGTATTAAAACTTGCGTTGAAAACTTGGGTGACAGATTGCCGCGTATGGTACGATTGCCAAACGTTTGTGTTTGGAAGTCGACTTGCTGTTCGCAGTGTTCTCCGTTTGTAGATTGTTAATGTAAGCTTAAATGTGCCGATGTGGAAGAAACGCTAAGGTTCATGTCCATTTGCAAGCCCGAAGAAAGCACCATAGTGACCACAAAGAAAAAAGTCGAGGGGAAAAGGCTTCAAAAAAACTTTAGCTGGTTAGCGATAACGGTTCCATCTCGAGCACGAAAAAGTGGCTTGCAATGGACGAGGAAGACATTTGACATTCTCTAAGCATTACTTCCTTGGCGCTTTCGCCGTTCGAAGCGGTCAACAGTAACATCTCAATTCAATCGGTATCTCGTGGGTTACGAATGCGCTCTTTCGTTGTCTACTGAATCTCTAAGCTAAAGAAGAAAGGAAGAAACAGAAGCGAAAATTATTTTCTTACTTATCTGGGCGCACAAGCGATGAATTCAGATCTAGCCTGCGTAGCAAGCGTTTCCGTGGGGTTGGGGAGCAAAGAAAGACTAAGAACGGTATTTTGCCCGCGCGAAATTGGGACGAGAGCCAAAATAAGAATCAAAGGGCTCTTAGAGCCAGCTCATTCATGTAATGACTAATGTGCATTCTGCTGTTTGGTTATGAAATATTGCTACAGTTGAACCCGTATGAAACAGCAGGAATGAAGTTCAAATAGTTAACAATTATTCACCGAAGTGGAGGTATATATCCACCACTTTCACCGACACTGAGGTGAATAATTGTTTTAGTATATACCCACACAAGCTGAATAACTAACGGCCCAAAGAGTAACTTTATTAGTTAAAATATAGCGACAAAAGCCATTTTGTTTTTCTTCGGCTGCTTGGAGCTGAATAGTACTTGGCTAATCACCTCCGAGCTAGCCAATCAGCGTGCGCGAAAAGTGCTATTCACTTGTGTGGTATATATTAAATATCATTAGTATAAATTTACCGTAGTATATCGTGAATCCGTGAATTTGATTGGCTATATTACCGTTGACTATCTGCTGATAGTCAACAGTTACGCATCAGTGCACATCGCGCATCAGGTTGAACCTGATGTAACATAATAAAACAGTTTTTTTCTACGCGTTACTTGACATTTTTTTATTTTTATGCAATGAGACTACGGTAAATTTATACTAAAACAATTAGACTACTCGCCCTCGTTTTCTACGAGCGATAGTCAACTCGGCTACGCCTCGTTGACTATCTGCTCGTAGAAAACTCGGGCTCGTAGTCTAATTGTTAATTAGTATATACCACACAAGGGAATAGTGCTTTTTGCGTGCACTGATTGGCTATCTTGGAGGTGATTAGCCAAGTACTATTTACTTCGGAGCAGCCGAAGAAAAACAAAATGGCTTTTGTCGGTACATTGCCACAAATAAAGTTACTCTTCTGGCCCCGGTTGTTCAAAGGCTGGATAACGCTATCCACTGGATAAATCACTATCCAACGGATAGCGTGGTTTGTTTTGTTAACACTTATCCACTGGATAGCAATTTATCCGGTGGATAGCGTTATCCAGCCTTCGAACAACTGGGGCCAGGCTGCTAGTAATTCAGCTTGTGTGGTATATACTAAAACAATTATTCACCTCAGTATCGCTGAATAATTGTTAATTATTCTTGGGAAAATATCCATTCCTCATTGGGATTGGAAATCAGACAGTCCCCTTTGTTGCAGGGATAGGCATTATGTGGGATCACATATTGTTGATCCAATACCACGAACACCAAAACCGCACAAATCATCTCGGAACTAATTGCTGTTTACGTTAAGTTAGGGAAGATTAAAAGTCAGCCTTTGGCACTAGGAGCTCTGGGTTAACAAATGTGAGCTATGATTGGTCGATGGTTACCTTTAATTTGGAAACCACTGATCAATCATAGTCCACATTTTGTATCTGAACCATCCCAGTAATGGTAAAGGTCTGCATGTGAGCTAAGGGGCCTAACAGGTCAGAGCTTATCCCAGTTTCTGTAGCATGAAGCAACTAGGAAATTTCTACTCTCCCCTGGATGAGATGCTAGACCATTGCAGGGTTATCCCGAGCGTTAAGTTCACCCGTGACAATTTATATACACCTGGGTGGAAGGAGGCACTGTGAGAGAAAAGTGTATTTCTCAAAAACACATCACAGTGTCCCTGGTCAGGGCTCGCACCCAGACTGCTTTATCCAGAGACAAGCACACTAACCATGAGGCCACTGTGCCTGCCACCAACCCAGGGCTGGCAGTCAGTCTCCCCAAAGTTCTGTCAAGGGCAATAGGTTGCTTAAGAGAAACAAAATATGAGGATGTCTAAAAATCTAATTTATGATGTTCGTGGTGAAATATTAAAGATATCTAGTAAAATGACTATTATGCTGCTAAATAATATTTAGATTTAGGCCAGCCTAAAAGCGTAGGTTGAGAAAATTGAAAAAAAAAAATGAGTTAATTATTGACAAAACCAAATACAACAGAATTTCCATTCTTGTTCTATAACGGCTAACATTTGAGAAAACAACGGAAAATAAAAGCGAAGAACGCAGGTAAAAATCAATCTGAAAACAAGAAATCATTAATTTAATTTCTACGCCGCGTGACGAAATATTCATACGGCGCTGCAAAACAAAAATGAAAGTTGTGAATAAAAAGACGACAAAAACAAGCCAATTATGTTGAGATCAGTCGTATTTCAAGTGTGTTAAATTAGTAGCCATTCAGTTCTTTTCTTGGCAGTTTTGTAGTACCTGAATAAGACTCCCAAAAATATTTGAACGAAGCGAATAATCTAAATAAACAAAGCGCCTGGAGGTCGCCGTAAATTAAATATGCAGAAATCCAGCGTGCAAGTTACTGTTCACTTTAAAAACCTACAATTCCAAAATACAGGGAACCAAATGAAAGAAATGCAAAAGGAAGTTCAATAGCAGTGAAGTTTCATTCAAGCTGAGGCGAAGAAACCTATTTAAAAGCGAAAAAATGTTGAAAATTTCGCAGACGTGTCGCACACACGTCGAGCAGTGTTCAAATTAATTCTTCACGCAAAAGCGAAAGCTCTAGTTTTTGACGACCGCTTTTGGAGCCATTTTAACGCCCGTGGCTTTACCAATCGTTTCAAAAGTTTAAATCAACTTCGAAGTAATGATTTACATTACCATTGTTGTTTCTAAAGTCCGAGAAGCTGCTTTAAATCTGTGATTTGTCGTCAAAACTTTATACTTGTAAGGCGCTCCGCGATCTTCATGTTTTCGCGATGGTTGTAGGAAGAAAAAGGTATAAACCGTATACTCACCAGTAGGAACACAAACAAGTTCCTTCAACAATATGGCTGCCTCGAAGATCTAACACTTGCACGTGGTAGCGTGTGCAAAAAATCCCATTTAGAGTCCCCTAGGCGCAAACATCTCGGCTTCTCAACCATATTGCGATTTCCAGATGTTGCGAAATTCTGACTTGTGGTTTAAATTTATAACGACATGCAAACATTCTTTATTGTTGATCTTTGCATTTACTTATTCGGCTTATTGCAGCGGCATGAGCGGCATCGAAGTTTTTTTGGCACTTTTGTTAAGCCGAAGCAGGGAGGGGTGGTGAGGAAACTTTCACTTCCGGCGACGGTCCACGGCCACAATTTCCGTCGACAAATTTCTGTCCACAAATTTCCGTCTACGGACAACTTCCGGCGACATTTGCCCACGATACTCATTCATTGCTTCCGCTGCGCGCGCACAATGTCATATGTTTGTCTCTTATTGAATCTAGCAGTGTTTAACTGTCTTGGAAAAGCTTCTAAACGTCCTTTCTCTAAGCATTGAACTAAATGATGACGCATTTTTCCTTGACTTTGGGGTTTGTTATCGCGGTTTCCCCGCTTAAAAACCGCCAAGCTACGCAGGTTAACTACTTTTAGCATAAATCTACTAGCGTTCTATCACGAATGACGTCCGCTGATTGGCTACGCTACTCACGTTCTATTCTGTGACAGATAGTGATTAACGTAGCAGTGTGCCCTTGTTAACAAAATAACGGCACTTGTTGGCGTTTTCGAGGGGTCTCTAAAGAGGATTTAGGTAAAATTTTGAACGACTAGTAGATTTATACTAAAACAATTGGATTATTCGCTCTCTATTTCTATGCGTGATAGTCAACTATC
>JAHPZR010001950.1:35000-55000 GCA_019787425.1 Platygyra sinensis
TAGCCACCATTACACTGAAACAAACCAATGTATATAATGTAACTGTCACAATCCCCTCCAGTCCGGACTAAAAATCACAAACTGCTGCTGCAGACACCTACTGAAAAGCTGTCCAAACATGTTAACTTCTTTTTTGTTTAATATCCTGGGAATAAGAGGCCATGAATTGTTAGCTCTAATTGAATTCACTCCCATGTGAAAAACAAAAGTGTTAAGTTACCATTTGTAACTAAAAATAGCAATATCTCGTTTTGTTTGTTGAAACATTTCATGGGAACAAGTGGTGATCATTCGTCAGCTCCAATTGAATTTACTCCCTTGCATGTGAAAAACAGAAGTGTCAAGTTACCAATTGTAACTAAAAATAGCAAACATCTCGGGGAAACAAGTGCTCACGATTCATCCCCTCTAATTGAATTTACTCCCTTGTTAAAAAAAAAAACAAGGGTGTCAAATTACCCTTTGTAACTAAAAACAAAAATATCTCGTTACATTTGCACACAAGAACAAAACAATTGTCACTTCCATTTATTTTGTGAACGTTAAAACTGCCTCAAATCTAAATAGTCTCGTCTCCTCTAAAATATGTCCTTTGAACTAGAAGGGACGATTCGTGACCTCTAATTGAATTTAATTTACTCGTTGTGAAAAACAAAAGTATCAAGTAACCCTTTGTAACCTGAAATAAAAAATCTCTTCCCATTTGTTTACTACCGACTCATGAACTACTCAGAACGCAAAACTCATCTCGTTCAAAACTAGCCACCATTACACTGAAACAAACCAATGTATATTATGTAACTGTCACAATCCACTCCAAACCGGACGAAAAATCACAAAGCGGCAACATACATGTCAGTCTTTATTATTCAATCACCAAAGTTCTTGAACTTAATACAATCATAGAACTCCCAAGACTTCATATACCTCACTTAAGTTATCTTAAACAAGAAATTGTCTTTTTCTTCTTCTACAATTCGTGCTGGCTATTAATGTGATAAGGCGAAAACCTTGATAACATTGACGAGAAAAGATTAAGTTTCATTTATAACGTATCTTCTCATCCCAGTAGCGAACAAGTACATTATAAATGTAAAATCGTCACAGAATAATTTCTTTTTGTTCTGTTGACGAAATTAATCGTAGTCTCTTCGCTCGTCTCGTTTAAAATTATCACTGAAAATGTTCAATGGATGCTGAAATTAACGACTCGCCCTCGACTCTGCAGCAATATTTAGGTTTCACTACAACACGCAAACGATTCGAACCTTGTCAGAACCTCTTCACAATTTCCCACTAGTGCATTCCGCCCCCTTAAATACAATTATTCCTACCATAGGAACCACATCAACATTAGTAGTATAGCGGCTAACACTCATTTCATTTAAAACCTTATATAATGGGAAAAGCTCGCCCTTCATCGCGTGCTGGCAGTTATATCCCAAACACTATGTTTCTTTTTCTTTGACTGATTATCCTATTGCTTAAGACTATCAAACCCGCCCACAAAATCCTCAGCATAACCCACAGAAAATGTCGAGCTAAACCCAATATATGAATACTTCCTCCTCTTTTACAGAAGAATAAATATGGCTGTTCTCAACTGTATCGGGATCAAATCTTCTCACATACCATTTACCTTTATAACACGAAATTTGATTGGTGTTTAATAGTAGATCCAATCTGATTGGTGTGACATACATACATCCATGAACCATGATCCACCCGCCCATAACATATCCCACGCGCCGACTAAGAGGTATTTTTTTACAAAAAAATAACTCAACAATTATCCTGCGAAATCGCGCGGAATATCGTCTGATACTTAGCCGACGAGGCCGTAGGCCGAGTCGGCTAAAATCAGACGATATTCTGCGAGATTGAGCAGGATAATTGTTTTATTATTGAACAATTTGATAACAAAATTGATTTCCAAGCTCGTAACATTTTTAAACCTTTCTGTCGACATTTTTTCACTTCACTTTTTCTTGCCACGTACGAAGCTACGTATATCGCCGGATATCTGTTACCTACGGATGACAGATATCGAGAGCATCATGACCATATTTGGATAGTGTTACAATTTGTTGAATAATAAAACGTCATATCTTGTCCCTCAAAAGCAAATGCTTGGAGATTAAAAAACATATGTTGCAAAACAAATGAGCCAAAAACACATGGCAAATTACAGAGGTGTCTAACTCGGCGAAGCGACATGTATACAACAGCGGAAATCATGCAGCCCTATGACCTCTTAAAATTTGCCATAGCACGATCTACGGCTCTACCCGTCTTTAAATTGCTCCTGATAACACAACATGAAGTGCCCTTTATGAACACGAGTGAAGCGACAAAAAGTCGAGTGACCCAACAGAGAACGACAAATGTACAAATGTCACGAACCTTAGAAGTCGTGTGGGTTAGTCAACCCCATTTTAAACATCATTCCCCGAAATCAACTCTTTAACGGCTCTCTCCTGTTTTTCCTTCAGTATAATTTTTCTGCTTTCCCTGCGGATATTCAAAGAATCCAAAGCTTCCTTTATGCCGTGATTTCTTTGCATTCTCCATTGACTCTCCATTTACAAATTTGTGTGTGAAAACAAACCTTTTCCCCTGCGAAAGATGAAAGGTATAGATTAACATTTGATTGACGTTTCAGTGCTCTCAGCCAATCCGAAATTCGCGTGCACTGGTGAACGCATAATTAAAAAAGAAACCCACGAATTTGGGCAGGCGGGAATTCAACTCGACTCTTCACCAAACCTCTCACGGCTTCGCCACTCGCGTTCTCGGCTTCGCAACCAAAGCAAATGCACTCGCGCGCGAAATCCCGCCAGCTACGCAGGCTAGACTCTCCCCTGGACTTCCCCTAGAACCTCAAGAAACAAACCAAAGGTTGTTGGAAGAAGCGGACAAATCTGTGTATCGGGATTAAACGTGGCTGTTTCCTGTCTCCTGTTCTCCGCCCATTCCTCTACCTTCCTCCGTTTTCTTTCTCTCCCATTTTACGCCAGCTCATTTTCCCGAGGACGGGGAGGGCACTACAGTCTAAAACATAGGCACGCAAGGCGTGCAAGAGTTATCTTTTGTGAATAACAAGTCCTTGAAGGTAGTGGATAATGCTTGTCAGTCGATGGTGTTACCAGTCCGGTCCGTTAAAAGTAATTGGTCAGTTAAGCCCCAAGGTGGCAGCAGACTAAGAACGTGCTGTTCCGTGACTCGACCTCTCAGATTTGATTATCTGATAATTAGATTAGCTTTTGTTTATCGTGACATGGTAATTAGTTCTTCTTCCAATTCTTTTAAGATATCTAACTTTATACCTTTTATCTCCAGCAGTGAAGAAAAAAGCACATCGCCCTTAAGGGGATCGTGTTGCATGCCTTTACGAGAAAAACAAAAGTATCGAGTTACAAATGTTCGCGTGAAAAGTAAGATTGTCACGTTTAACTCAGTTTATAACAAGATCCGATTTAGCATGTTCTGTTGATCGTAAATCTTTTTCGGTTTTGATATTCCACGAAACTATCTCAAATTAATATCGATATCAAAAAGAAGAAGATGTTATGAAAGGTAACCTTGAACTTGAAACAATCAGACACATGAAAAACTGTATAAATTTTATAAGACGCCACGAAATCTGCAGAGTTTGGGACGTTTACGGTAGGTTGGAAAAGCCGGAATGACGGAATTCGGAACCCGGAATTCGGAATATTCGGAATATCCGGGATAAATAAAAAAATGAATAAATAAATATATAAATAAATAAATAGATAAATAAATAAATGAATGAATAACTGAATGAATAGTCTAAAAGGTCGCATCATTTCTCACTGCTCGGTAGATATGTCAATTTCTGTCTCTCCCCCACCACCCCCCGGTCTCCTTAGTCCTTTACAGCCAAAGAACAATGCAAAATACATTTCCCTTATCGCTTCGCCTGCCTGACAGTGTCATCAGCAGAAGTCCGGAGCCTGAATGCTATAACTAAAAAAAAACATGAACTGAAAGGTTTTGCCATTTCTCATCGCGCAGTAGGTAAATTGATCTGTCCGCTAGTATACGTGTCACATTAAAGCGTGTGTTTAGTTGTCGTTATTAAGTCGGAGCTGGAGGGGAACGGGCCAGGGGGGGTGTAACTAAAAATCACAGTCCAATGATGATCATGCCGCGTTAAATTTTCTAAGAGACACAGTGGTAGATTAATATTACCGGCGCGGAAACAAGGCCATGAGAATACAAGAGGACAGGAGAGGCGGAGTACAGATTTTATTTTACTAACCCCCATGACGTCGTTGTTTTGTCATGTCTGTAACCGCAGTTTGTATATTATTTCCGCTGTTATATATCTTTATTTTTTAATGCAATTAGGACTTTACTTATAGAATATAGTAGAGTTTTGGGGTTCTCGATCCTAACAGTCTTTCCGTAAAACTGTGAACACCAGAGAAAACTTTTGGAATGTTTGTTTCGCGACCAATCAAATACAACGCGAGATGAAACCGTGAAAGGTAACCGCCAACGGCTCATCCGAAAACACAGAGTGTGGAATGTAGAAAAAAAAAAACAAAACAAAAACAAAACAAAACCGATCAAAAAAGTACATAGAAATGTAAATGTATTTAAAGAAAAACTAATGGCATAAATAGACTAGAAATTGAACGACAGTCCTTAAAACAACAAACAAAAAATTCACACTGCCTGAAATGGACGTTAATATCGTGCATATTTCATTTGGTTCAATAGGTATATTTAACTCACGATTTTCATAGTTATCACTTCACTTATAAGGAAAAAAGTAAAGAACAGTCCAGTTTTGCTTTCCAGAAATAAAACTGCACGTGTGACTGTTCACCCTTAAAACAACAACTTGTCAACTGCACCTCTTAACCTTGAAAAATCTTCAGCGCTGAAAAGACTAAAATAAAAAAATGTAGATCGACAAACAAATAAACACACGGGTAAAGTTGCACTTTGAGAAGACAAATGGAAAAATAAAATATTTTCCCAAAAAAAAGCCATTTAACTGCAACATCGCCGCTTGTCTCGCCAATTTCCGAAAACGCAGAGTACAGAGTGAAAAAGAAGTAAATAAATAAATAAATAAATAAATAAACAAATAAAAAAAACGACAAAAAATAAATAAAATTTCATATATATTGAAAGGACAATCAACTACAAAAATAATATAAATTTCACCCCGCCTGCAGTGGACATTTCGTAGCGCGGTCATTTCATTCAGTCAAATTAGATTATCCAAGGAAAAGTAAAGGACAGTCCAGTTTTGTCCGTGTCTAGATAATGTAAAAAATCGGGATTCCAACTTAAAGTAACCTATTTTATCATCGGTTTCCTCGGACAAATGCCGTGTTGCCCGGCTTGCAACAAATATCATGAGACAAGTTGCACAGTTAGAAAACAAGTTATTGAAATAATATTTTAAACTGCAGTCCAGTCAAATGATTTATGGAAAAGCGTATTGAGTGGAACATGACTACCTAAAGTACACCGTGCTGTGTCATACGTAAGGCCGTTTAGAATTTGAGCCCCTATAAGAAAGTGCAACGAAATAAAATGTTACAACCAAGTAATGCTGGACTGAATGCCGAGCTAAGTACTTGAATTACAAGTCAAGTTTTATGGGAATCCAAAGTTTAGCATCCTATTCTTCTTGCCGCAAACCTAAATAGCTACGAACCCCCGTAAATGGTTTTCTCCTTGAACACGTGCAATGGTTGCCCATAGATAACTCTTGACTCTGTGCATCTGGCTAAAACTCAGGCTATACATAACCCTACACAGCTATACATGGCTATAAATAACCCTAAACACCTATACATGGCTATACAACAGCAATAGCTTTATTTGCATGACCATAATAATAATTAGAGTATTGCAAAAGCTTATTTGCAACAATAATCAACTGGAAAATAACAAATACAATTGAGCTGAAGCATTTTGATTTGATAAAAACAACCTATCACGTAATACACAACACGACGATATAAATTTAATCAAAGGTAAACCAGTAATAGTTCACACTAAATCTGCCCCGCTTCTATTTTATCCGTCAAGGGTATAAAATTCTTACAAAAATTCCACTGCGTTAAAGGAAACTATTTTTTATTGTATGAACTGAAATTTTTTATTTTTTGTAAACTATATCACTCATACTGTTCAAGTAACTTAGGCATCTTATCATAAATATGATCCAAAGAATCGACATTCTGTGTGAACTCATTCTATCACATGATACTCTTTACGTAATATATCAAACACGGGAGACAGTGTTTAATCGGGATATCCAAACACCGCCCGCGAGAAGAGAGTTGAAAATGCGACGCGCAGCGGAGTATTTTTGACGAAATTCGAGGTGTTTGGATAGCCGATGAAACACTGTCTCGAGTGTTTGATATATCTTCTCAATCAGAACAAAAACTAACGAGTAAACGGAGAAGGAAAATCACCAAAATCTATGCTAATTAAGAGCGCGTATCCAAACTTCCATCACGCTTGTGATTTTCTTTGTTGCCGCTTGATGAATTATTCATGAGTTTGAGAAATAATACTCTCACGAAGTGCATTCTGGAAAAAAATATCAAACCACTCTGTTGTTCTAGTTTGATACTGAAACAAATTATTTGTCTTGATATACGAGGACTCTACGAGGACACGTATCTCGCAAGCAGAACAGAAGGCGAGATTTATTTTCCGAGATGTAAACAGAAGTATCGCGTTACAGTCGACATATATGCAAATTAGATTCAAGCTTTTTGTCCTCAATGAAAACGCCGCAAAACATTTACTTTTACATTGGGATCCCTGCCAGTCAACCCAGCCGTCACATGGGCTGTATGCCTCGTAAGATTACTCAGTAAAAATAAGCGATCCAAATAAACGTGATCTTTATACGTGTGGTGTTTGGGTCGAGTCTGTCGACCCCGTTGCTGATTCGTGTCCGACAAATCAACTTCTGTACCAAACAGTTCAATCTGATACTGCTGAATAACCTTTGAATTCAAGATATAAAGAAATCACTGTGATGACAGATACCAGCCCTACAATATATTTTGGTAAGATCCTCTCCTCCTCTTGCAGCAAATGAAACTGATAAAATCTCCTTCTCGTGTTCGCAAGAATTACCCATGTGGTTGCAAGAATTACCCATGTAGCATTGCCTTGCGAGCTGACTGAAAAATTAACCGGGACCACCGTGCGCGCCTAGTTTCATCAAATCGGGATTGATTCGCATACGACACCAATATTTCACTCATTCTTTATACGTATACGCGAGGGAGACTATAATGCCTCCTCGGGTTTTGGCCTCTGGGCCAAAACCCTGCGGGGCAATCATAACTAAACTAGTAATAGTTATCACTAAAGCTGCCCCCGCTTTCTTTAATTTCTGCTGATCGAAAACAATAATATTGAACGTTATTGTATGAACTAAAATTTTAATTTTTTTGCAAACCGTATCACTCATACTGTTCAAGTAACTTAGGAATCTTACCATAAATATGATCCAAAGAATCAACTAAGTTAACTAAACCAACACATTCTGTTTAACTCATTCTATCGTGATGTAGCAGCTCTCCTAAGGTCTCACATGATTGGCTTGCTACCCTTTGAGAGTACAATAGAACAAACAACAGAAACAGTGCCCCTATCCCTAAAACAATAACAGCTGCTACAATGATAAAACAAAAGCAGCTTTGGGCAGCTGCTACACTAATTCTATCACATGGAATTCTTTACTTAATACTCTCACGAAGTAGATTCTGGAAAAAAATATCAAACCACTCTTTCGTTATAGTTGACACTGAAACAAGCCATTTGTCTTGATATACGAGCAAACTTATCTCGAAAGCAGAACAGAAGTCAAGATTTTTTCCGAGATGTAACCAGAAGTGTCGCGTTACAGTCGCAATATATGGAGATTGGAGTAAAGCTTTTTGTCCTCGACGAAAACGCCGCAAACATTTACATTTGGATCCCTGCCAGTCACCCAGCCGTCACATGGGCTCTACGTCACATAAGATTACTCAGCGGTAAAAATAAGCGATCCAAATAAACGAAAGATGCCCCGGGAGATGCCAAAAGTAAAACTGACGATCTGAAGGGTATTTAGCTATTTAGCTGTATTTAGTTGCAACTGAACCACACTGGCCTCGAATTTCTAGTTATTTGGAAGTCCCAAGGGAAATGGGAAAAGTTCGAAGTAGTGGGGTTTCAAAATAACCAAATACAGTACAGTTTGATGAAAGACACTGATTAAATAAAAATACAGTAATTATATGTCGGATAACTTCAGCAGATGCTGTTGCATTGAAAAATTTTTGAGTGCTCTGTTGCTTTTGGTTTTTTCTAATGCTTTTGTCGAATGACAACTGAGTTGTTTGCCCTCGAATCTCGGCTCCCTCAACATTTTGACGGACCTCATTCTTTGTTGGTCGCTTGGGAGTTTCTTCTTGTACTCTGTTGTTGACAAGTTCCAAATAACAGGGTTGATTTAAGGTGCAGGGAAAGAACGATTACTTCGAAATAGCGGGGACTTCAAATTAACCGAGTTCGAAATAGCGGGGTTCAACTGCACTTCAGAATTTCCTACGATACCCTCTGAGCTGTTTTTCTCCCACATCTATCTTCAGGATCTTTGAAAGCGTCTTCAATTTGCATTATATCAGAATCTCGGGCATTTCGAAGCGAATTCATTAGGGAATAAGACGGCAAAAACAGACGCTTTTCACGGACGCTTGAACTCGAGATCTGAACCAAGGACAAAGCTCGTGGCAAAGACGAAGATCCCACTCTGCTGCTAAGATGGCGTAATGCGACTTCGTGGTCGCAAAACCTTGACACGCTGTTAGAAGATGGCAAAACGCGAACTCGTGGTTGAAATGCTGCTAGATGATAGCGAAATGCGAACTCGTGGTTGCAAGACCTTAAAAAAATGCTAGAAGGAACTCGAAATGCTGCTAGAAGACGACGAAAGCAACCTCTTGCTCGCAAGACCTTCAAAGCGCTGCTCGAAGACCTCGTGGTTGCAAAATGACATCTACCTGACAGCACCTTGCGCACTTGCTGAAATATTACCCGAGACCACCGTGCGCGCCTAGTTTGCTCACATCGAGATTTTTTCGTATACTACAATTTACTTACTTACTTACATCTTTACATTTTTGAAATTCCTTATATGTATGCACGCGGGGGCTTCTAGGGTGCCTCCTCGGGTTTTGGCCTCTGGGCCAAAACCCTGCGGGAGCAATTATTGGAGGAATTCATCAATATTTTGATAGTTTCTGTAGTGATGGTATGTTAAACATTAACAATTGTTATTAAATTTGATTGAAGACGGCTTCTCGTGACGTGGCATATCGCGCATATTCTTTTTTTTTTCACGAAGGATTTTGTCATATCTGCCTACTTTGATCATCAGTTTGTGATTGCCCGTTCTTAATTTTACTAGAGCTTTCCATTCAGTATTTTGCCTTGTATGATCAAGATAGTCAGAAGTTTTATATTGATTCTCAAAAATGTCTTGTCTTGTTGTCAAATTCTAGCTTCTTAGAGTGTATTGCAGCATTCTCTCAGTAGGAAGTATACTTTTGTTTTATGAGATTATTGTAATGATTGATCTTATTTTCATCTAAAGTATATCAATCAAGATTAAAATTATTTAGATTAAAGAAGTCAACTGTATTCATAAGATTAGAGTAAAAACTTCTTTTTCCCACTCAATGCAGATCTACAGACATTAAGAATATTTCAGTGTTTCAATAAAGATTCGTCGTCTTTGTTTTTGAGATGTAGAATATAGTTGCGAAACTGTTTATTTATGTTAATAATGAAAGGAAATTTCTACCAAGTTCAGCCTTGCATGCCAAGTTCAGTGGAAGCCTTATTATATGTTTCTAAATAGCGTTTGTAAAATTGTAGCTGAACTTTTTCTGTTGGGGAACTATCCCAGGTCTTAAAGTCTTGCTTGGCATAGAGGCCCCAGGCTCCACTATTATAAGTAAGAATTGGGGAAATCATAATGTCAAATATTTTTGATGCAAGGTTTGCTTTTAATATACTATAGTCTGTGTGTCTTCGAACACCATGAAGAGCATGCATTGCTTTTTCTTCCAAGTTATCAAGTGCTAAGGTGAAGTTACCTGTTGAAGATATTCGAGTTCCTCAATATGTCTAGTTCTGAACAACTTCGATATTATCAGTATCTATATAAAAGTTACAGTCACTAGACTTTCTGGCACGTTTTTGGAGTATCATGACCTTAGTCTTTTTGAAATTTATGTCTAACATCCAAGAGTGGCAATATGAAGATAGTGTTTGTAAACAATTACGCTGTAATCCTGTTTGGATCTCGAAAAAATAGTTAATTCATCTGCATATACTGAAAGAGAGTTAAGTTTAGTGCCATTTGATAAAACGAAGAGATCGGACAAAGTGTTTTGAAACGAGAAAGGAAAATTGTTTAGATATAGGATAAAAAGTAACAGGCTTAAAATGCAACCTTGACGTACACCTCTCGAGTATCTAGAGGTTTGAGTTTTACATTGGCCAATTTTCAGAGAGCAATTAGAGATTGAGTATATATATTTTTAATCAGGTCATCAAAGTGTCCTACATTAATTTTAAGTAATTTATGTAAGAGGCCTACATGCCAAACTGAAACAAGAGCCGGTTCTTAAAATCCGCAAACAAGCATAAATCTTTTCGTTCTGACCATGAACATAATTGTCTATTTATCATATGACTCGTACGGCCCCGCGCGCAATTTCCTTGGACAACCATAAGAGAAAAGGTCCGGTATGAGGGCCGTACGCGTCCAACTGATAGGGCTGGAAAAACGCGTACGGCCCTACTAGAAATGCGTACGGCCCTACTAGAAACGGATACGACAAAATCGATGCAAGTTAATCACAAAAACAATTCTTTTGATGCCAGATTTTGTTCTCTCCAAAATGAGTCATGAAAGTGAACATTCTGAGAGCGAATTTTACTATCCAGGCGAATTGTCCCATGCAGAACTACTTCAGTCGCCAACTCACTCCGAAAGCAAAGAAAGAAATTTAACACTCGTCGCAAACGAAGAAGCTTACAACTTTCTCAGAAGCCAACAACCAAACAGGCGGTCAAGGAAACAACTTTTCCGGATAAAATGTCCTGGTGATAAATAACCTTTGAAATAAGGTAAGCAAACAGTCTTTAAGCGAAACATCTTTCCTTGGAAGGCATCCAAGAATTCATCGTGTGTCCGAGACAAGAAAACCTAAGAAGAAAACAAAGCATGTTATAGATGTTTTCTTCGAGTTTACAGAGTTTTTAGGAGAAGTTGGCTAAACCAGAAAAATCATAAACATACCTTGTGTGCATTAGAATAAACTGTTCTGTAGTTTCTACGTCAGTGTTGTTTGAACAGACAAAACTGAGTACGAATACAAGTTCATTGCCGTACAGTTCATCCAGATAATAAAAGTCGCTTGTGATTAATCGTGTAATTTCCACTACACCAGTAAGGCCAGCAAAGCCAGGCACAGTTTACAGGAGGCAACATCTGTGTCATTAATATTCAGTTGCTGGTTTTCCCTTGTTTAAGAAAATCCAAGAGGTCGACAAATAGCTCCCCAGCCGACATTTTCGAGAGTCTAGACAGGACAACTCGGATTAATATTAATCGGATTAATATTAATCTTAATGATTATTATAATCCAGTAATAGATTATTATAATCCAGTAATAGATTATTATAATCTATTACTGAGGTTTGAGCCGTGCCTTAATCAATTAGGATTAATATTAATCAGATTAATATTAATCCTAATATTAAATCCAGTAATAGATTATTATAATCCATAACTGAGCTTCAAGCCGTACCTTAAACGATTAGGATTAATATTAATCTGATAAATATAATCCCACATAGCTCAAATTTGTACAAGTCTCTCAATAAAGAAAATATTCTATTCTAACCACGACGAATTTGCTACTTGTTCTAGTAGTTTGTGAACAAAACCCTTAATTACATTTAGTCAATAACCGCACTCCTTATTATACGTTATTTTATTTTAGTAGTAGAAGTCGGCAGTTGATATGCCGGCTCCGAACCTCGAAACAGTTAATGTCTTTGGGGTTGTCGCGATTCCTACGCAGCTGGTAGTTATTCCCTTTCTTAAGGTCCCCTTTCTTGTAAAAACACATGCCGACCGCACGGATTCGCTGGCCCAGAGGCGCTTGTTCCTTTTCATTTACTTCTAGGCTCAACATCGCTACCAGCTCTAACATATGCAAGTGATCGTGTGACTGATGTGATCAGTGTTATGTCCCGTCAGTCCCTTGTTCTGCTTGTTCAGCGTGTAATGTCTGTAGTTTGTCTGTCATAGCTCTGGTCTGGATTATAATAGAGATTAATATTAATCCGGATGATTATTATTAATAATAATCTAATCCTTCCAAGTTTTTGCCGTGCCTTAATCTATTACTGGATTATAATAATCTATTACAGGATTATAATAATCTATTAATGGATTATAATAATCTATTACCGGATTATAATAACCATATTATAATCTATTATTATTATAATCCGCGGATTAATATTAATCCGAGTTGTCCTGTCTAGATGACGAAGATTTGTAAACAATTTCAGTGAAGCGTGAAGCGACCTTTTGTCACTCGCTAAGTTTTTGATGGCTTTGACATATTTTTGACAGCTTTCAGATGTCAACTTTTTGTTGGCTTTCAGCATGAATATGCAATTAAAAAAAATGAGGAAATGAGTCGTGTTTTTCGAAGAAATAACTGACAAATTTTTGTTGTATATAGAAACTTTTCTGTAATTGTTCCGCGCGGTCGACCCTCTGATCTTATGTAATCGCGTCCCATTTAGGTTCAAAGAAAATTTTCAAAATTTTTAACAGTAATAAGTGGTCATATGATAAAATGCTTATTGACTGAGTAAGGTCGGGCCGGACGGGAAAATATTTGGCTGTCTGTCAGGACGCACGGACCTCGCTGCGCTCGGTCTGTACGCCCTGACCTTGAGCCAAATATTTTCCCGTAGCGACAAGTTAAAGCACTTTATAACCTATCAACATGAACAGGCAGTGAAATTCGCTGTTTTAGCCCCAGCTCTCGCCCGGCAATAGCCAAAGAAGCGTTTATGTAAAGTCGTTACAACACTGTGATATGTGAATGCATTGCATTTTTATTTTTGTACTTACAGTCGACTCCCGATAGCCCGAACGTCGCGCTAACTCGAACGAAAACCGATTTCCCGTGGAACCCCGTAATACATTTACTGTAATTTAACCCTAGTAACTCGAGCCTCCCGCTAACTAGAAGCAATTCTCATTTCCCTTCAAGTAATTTTCTATACAATCATTACAATAACAATTTCCACAAATGTGATTGTTGCATAAACTGCCGCATTTTGCTCTAACTAATCTGCAAAGTTGTAATCGGACAGTTGGCTGTAATCTACGGTGGCTCATAAGGGACACATCGATTTTTTTCCATCGCAACTTAATAACTTGCGATCGCAAGTTAGTAAGTCGTAGTCGTAGTCGGAGTCATAGGCGTACGGGCCAGGAGGGGAGGGGGGGGGTGGGTGGGCGAGGGGGCTCCAGCCCCCCCCAAAAAGTTTGCGCAACTCAGATTTTTTGGGCAGCACGAGAAATTTGGGCAAAGCCAGTTTTTAAAGATGTTTTCAAGCTTTTTTTGAATGGATAGATATATTTTTTTTTACCTGAAGACGGCAATGTAAGCCCAGTTAAATTCACACGAGACAGCGGTTACCCAGCACGTGACGAGCTTCTGGTCATTAGTAAAGGGCATCATAAGTTGATATACATATTTCTAATTTTTTTGTTTGTTTCTTTTTGGGCACTGTATGTACTGCACTTCACCAGCTGGTGTTGTAAATTAAGAATGAGTTTCGGCATAACATTCTAGAATCATATCGTAGATTATCGACTGGAGTCTGGAGACTCGGAAGAGCCGAGTCATGTGATAGGCAACCACTTGTCGTGTGAATCCGCGATACGCAAAACGATGGCGCCACGCGTTGCATTCTGGGTAGATCGACATGTCGGCCCAAAATTTACTGTATTTATATGGGAATTTGACGGCAAATAATTTCCTTATAAAATAAATTCTGAACCGTTTATGAACAGCAGAGTTAAGATACTAGACAAAAGATTGTATTGACCAAATTTGAGGGATGCAGCTGTTATACAAAACGATCAGTTGCGTTTTAATTTTTCACAAATTTGTCTATAATTTTTTCCCGCCAAATTGCAGGCAAATGTATGAAAAGTTTAAAACGTGGCTGAAGGCTTTCTAGCACAGTTACATCCCTCAAATTTGGTGAATACACTCTTTTGCCCAGTATCTTTATTTTGCAATTCATATATTATTCAGAATCCATTTTTAAAGAAAGTTATTTGCCATCAGATTCCCATACAAACAGTGTGAATTTTAGGCCGATATGTCGATCTACCCAGAATGCAGCGCGTGGCGCCATCTTTTTGCGTATCGCGGATTGCTTGAGACAATCCACGAGAATGATGCATTTGATATATTTCTAGAGTTTTCTAAGGTAGTGCATATCCTTGCAGTGATACCTGCTACATCGTGTTCAGCAGAGCGATCATTCAGTGCGTTGCGCCGATTGAAAAGTTACCTCCGCAGCACCATGGGGGAACAACGTGTCAGCAACATTGGACTTATTAATATTGAAAGAGCATATGCCAACTCTGTAGTCAACAATGACATGGATTGTATCATTGATATCTTTGGCCGCCGAAGTGGAAGAGACAGCTACTTCTTTTATGTTTTAAAAGTGTTTTTTTTTTCAGCTCATATTATAGATTCATATGTAAGAATATTTTCACTTCGTTTGTAGGGGATTTTTAGTGCATCGTTTCCTTTCGACTGTTTCGCAAAAATTTGGGCAACTTGTAAGATTTTTTTGGACAAATGGTTCAACGTTCCCTCTCTCCCCTGGCAAAAAAATGCCCGCACGCCTATGGTCGGACTTGTAAGAGACCTTATGACTTAGAAAATATGGTCGGACAGCTGTATCTCTTGTTATATTTGTTTTACCGAGCTGAACTTGGCCCTGATTATAAAACTCGACGTCCTGCCTTGCCTTAACATACTATTATACATAAATGGTAATAATGCTGCCGAAGGGGAGAAGAACTTTAAGTATGCTAACAGTTACCCTATGAACTAAACTGTGAAGAATTCATTTGCACAAGATATTTGAATCGTTATGATAGGAAATCAATTGAAATTGTTATTGGGTTGGGTGCTTTGTGGGAGTGAATAGATATTGCGTGCAAGTGCCCTTTTCTTCACCAGAATTCGAACTTAATACACGTTTTGCAAGCAGAAATTTGACCCTGAATGAAATAAAGGAAGTGCAAATTTTTACATAAGTCAAGTTAACTGTTGCAGAGTGAGCGTAGCAAGCGAGCAGCAACATAATCAGGATTTAAAATTAAAAGAATATGTAAAATGGAGTACGAATTCTCGAATTCATGACTTTTTACCAGAATGCATTACATTTAACCAGAGTGCATTGTGCCACGAACAACACGAGGATGTCGCGTGGATTCCGATGAGAATTTTAGCTCTGATTTACTTGTAAAACGATGTGCAGGAGGTGTTGTTGACTTTCACAACTATGTCATTTCTTAGCAGTCTCGCCTCTGTGGTCGAAATCTTAAATCAGATGAAGAGAAATCATCGTTACTAAAACTTGGAGAATAATTAAAACAAACGGAAAGTGTAGAACACACCTATTTCATATATGCTACGATCCACTCCTTTTCTTGCCTCCTACGCAGACGTTCTTAGACAAGCCTAAGAACGTCTGCGTGGGAGGCTACCAACCAACACGCCACCAAGAAACCATCTCGCCACCAACCAACTCGCCGCCAAGTAAAGTAGTCGAGGTGAATTAGCTGTTCGAACGAGAGTAAAGTAGTCGAGATGGAAAAGCTGTTCAGACGAAATTCGTTTGCTTGTCTGTATGCAAATTACATGTTGTAGGTGATTTGATAAATGTTCCGTTGTCTTGGGCGAGCGACATTATATGCGCGTATGTTCTTTTTTTGTAGCATGGTATTCAAAACAACACAAGTCGCACTCTTGTTTTTTTTTTTTTTTGACTTTCTTGTTGTGATTGTGCAGTAGTCCTTGCATTGCCTTCGTAGCTGATTTTTTGTTTATTTATTTTGGAGTCGTTTAAAAAATGAGACACAACTAATCTATTTGTACAAAGTAAGCTGATATCTTAGGGCTACCGCCGGTGCAGCACATCCCTCAACGTAATACGAACTTTGTGAGTGTTTTATACAACTAAACAAGGTAGAACGAATTTCAGTCTCTTCGGCTTGTGGCTCAATGTTATTAGATTACTAGTAATCGGTAATCTTTGGACCGGTAACCGTTGTCACACCTCGCCATCGATTCGTCATGATGCATGAAGTTGATACACACCACAATTTGACATTACTTTAAGAAACAAGCAAGCACATGGTTCTCTGCGCATCCTAAATCATCCATTGGCGCATAACCACAATGCCTTACGCCGTATCACTGCGCATCCTAAAATATTTCCGTTCGCCCATAATCCAGCGTCAGTGTTATCAGTGCTGTAAATTAGAGCCTCTAAAAGGTGTGGCTGGTTGCCATAGCAACTATTTCGAGTAAAACCTTCAGAATTTCTCTTTCCTTCATGAGTGCAGTCACTTGCAATTGAGCTTTCGTCACCATATTTAAACAAACTTTTTTGTCCCTTTCAGTCGATCGAGCAACCTTAAGTCTTCTCCACCAAATCCACTAATCACAACATGGATTACAATCACTATAGTAACCTACTCAAGAGACTGACTTTGTAAAATTGTTGAGGTTTAGTTTCCCGCGACTGTTTTGAAAAGAACTTAACAGCCATTTTGCGAGCTATTCTCTTTATTATGAATTATGATATTTAAAAAGGACTTTTAAAAGGTTTTCTTCAAATGAAAGCGTCTACTTTTGCTGGAAATTGTAATCGTTATGATTAATTAGTAACAGGACATCGTGTTGTCCAATTCAGTCTTTAATCATACACAAATTGGACTTCCGCTTCGCGGTCGTCCGATTTTGTTAATCATTCGAATGATTACAGGCCAAATTGGACTCATTTCGGTAAAGGTAAAGAATCCGATTCCACCGACGCGTCGGCCAACACGTCGGCCAACGCGTCGGCCAACGCGTCGGTCGACTGTCGGCCGACTGTCGGCCAACGCGTTGACAACTCTTTAAACTTATAACGTACGCGATGCGTCGGTGGTGCGTCGGTGGTGCGTCGGTGGTGTGTTGGTGACTCGTTTGGGCCTTGTGGAACTTTTGCAATGCTAAACATACCTTTCCCAAACTGAACTGAAATGTCGTCGACTGAAAACTTTCACTAGGATTCGGACTACGCAATGTACTTTTGACCGCATCTTGTTTTTCGTGTCATTAGTACCCAGTTCTTGTTACTTAGAACCCAGTTCCCATTACGACAAGTGTTATTAGAACCCAGTTCTCACTTCGGAAAACAAGTCGGCCAACGCGTCGGCCGACAGCTAAACTTTATTGAGTTGGTCATTGACTTTTTAAAACTTGGTGGCTCCTAAAGGAGCCGGTTTTTTTTGTTGTTCTCAACAGAGACCTCTAGGAATAGAAGGCATCCTCCAATGCCAGCGGCAACAGCTTCTTGGGGACGCGAAGGCGTTTAACCAACGGCAACAGGCCGCCCAGCTGCCTTCGGCACTCCTGTTCTATCCTTTTAACTGACAGTTTCGGGTCTCCCAGCCTCTCCAGGGTGCTTTGGTATGTCACTTCGTTGACAATTTTCAGCTCTGCTATGCCAAGGAAGTCTCTTATCGTGCTGCGTGCTGTGCCTGCGAGTCTGTAAGCGTTGTTCAGGCTGCATTTCTTCTCATTCAGGGTCGAGAGCACCGCCGCGTATCGTCGATGGATTTCCGCAAGGTCATTGCGGTCGACCTTCGCAGCAGCTTCATGGCTGGCTGACGCGGGTTCTGAAGAGTTCTTCAGGGTTCGTAGCTCCTGCTCCAGGGCCTTAAACCGGTCATCTTTCTCTCTCAACTCCTCTGTGTGGGGTGCGATGCGCTGCTCATTTTGCCGGACCATGTCTGCCATCTCGCCGGCATCCTGTTAAGCCTGAGCTAGCTGCTCTTCTCTCTCTTGGCATCTATCTTCGAGCTCGTCAAACATACCTTTGGCGTGTGGGCTTTGGTCAAGAAGAAGCTGAAGTCGATGTCCGGTACCCTGTATGAATACATACCCAGCTACTTGGACGAGTTCACCTGGTTCCGGAACTTCGGAAAAGACTGAGCATTCGAGCAGTTGCTGGAAGACATCGCTGAACAGTTTCCACTGCAGTAAAACTGCAAAAAAAAAAAAAAAAAAAAAAACCGGCTCCTTTTATAGGAGCCACCACATATTGAAAAGTCAATGATCAATAAAGAGTTTTAACATAAATATACATGTGATCAATATGTTGGGCGACTGCCTTTGGTGAAAAAAAGCAAAAACGATCAATTAAGAGTTTTAATTTCCGAATCGTGTGATGAAAATAAATAAACATGTGATTAACTTGTCGGCCGACTCCCTTTGGTAACCGATCCTTGAAAAAAACATCGAGAAGACCTAGGTACTGGTGTTTCATTTTCAAAATGGCGGCTGTTTAGCTTTCATGTTTTCGTCCTTTCTTATGACGTTGTTCTTGCTTCCAACTGAAAGACGTAACAAAATAAGAGTTAGGAAAGGTAAGTTTTTCGATGAATGCGTCTGTAGTGTGTCGGCCGACGTGTCGGTGGTGTGTCGACCGACGCGTTGGCCGACGTGTTGACCGACGGGTCGGTGGGATCGGATTTTTTACCTTTACCCTCATTTCAATCAGTCCCATTAGGGTTTTCCGATTTAGCGGAAGTTTCACGGAAGTTCTTTCACAATGGCTCGAATTTCCGCGAACTTCCGCTAAATCGGAAAACCCTATTACCATTACATCAGTACGCGAGTAGTGAAATTATAATACCGCGTAAAACCATGGAAAATGAATGAATAAAGAAATCTGGAAATGAAAGTTCGAACATCACTATCTTGGTTTTCTTTGAATGAAAAAAAAAAGAACAAATTGGGAAGACAAGGGGAGCCCCTTCCGAGACAGATACTGTCTGAAGTTTTCGCTCGCCATGAACTTAAGTAAAAATAACAAACAAGCTTCGGTTATTAAACGTAAACGAGACAAGGCATGTTGTAAAAACTTTCATTTATGGGCTTAATTGAAATGTTGGCAGTTAGAAACGGCTTCTTCTCTACTAGCCACTTATATTTTTTTCCCAGCAGATTTAACAAGTCTGTTTATTTTCATTTCCTTATTTGGTATTAGTCTTCGTGTTAAAATTTGATTGTAGTTAAAGTAACCGTTATTTATTATATCTTTAAGTTAGTACGCGCGCTGTGATTAGTCAATTTAGCGGTCCGTACTTTCCTGCACGGACCGCTAAAACTTAAAGGTTTTTTTTCTGTTGCCAAACTGTTGCGTGATTTATCGCCAAATTTTTTTCAACTTATATAGCAAATAAAAGTTTAAAACTTTCTTTTACTCTAAATTGTGTACTAAAACGTGCTAAAGACGTAAAAACGATTTCAAATTGATTCGCTTTGCTTTCGACCTGCTTCAGAAATTTGAAGCCGTCCCTCATGAATGGAAATCGTTCCCAAATCCTTCAGACACACAATAGAGATATAATAAATATCTTACTGACTAACCTCGTTTTCTCGGTCTGTACTGTAAGTTACGGATCCTCGTTTTTCCCCTGCGATTTATGGCCCATCCGCGAAGCGCGCGGGACATAAGACTTTCGTATATTTCTTTTACCTTATTGTGTCTCTTACCTTGGGAATTATATCCACAGGACCAGCAAATATTTT
>JAHPZR010001950.1:62500-72500 GCA_019787425.1 Platygyra sinensis
TTGAACCTTTTGATGTCATTTCCGAAAACGGGTAACCAAATGGGTTCTTTTGGTCAAATGAGAAAAAATTCGTTATTCCGCTTCTGTCGGCCGATTCTCGATATTTTCGGACTTGCGCTCTTAACGCCATTCAACGTATTCCTCAATCTTTCATCTTTCATTTTGGGGTCTTATGAAGACCCCTATGCTATCATCGGCGGGGTTTATTTGTCTGCGTGTCGCGTATCGCGAGGTCTTCTGGGAGGAATTTAGTAGGCTTATATGACGTGAGCTTTCGATACAGCGGCCATTGCTGTTTTGAGTACATGTAATATTTTTGCACAGCTTACCGTCGCGAGTTAGTTGCAGTTTCCAAGGTTAGTTGTTTTCCATTTTTAAATTGCTTTGGCTCGTTTTTGTTAGATATTATCTTTCTTCCCTCGCTGCTTTCGAGAACCATGTATTCTCTGTTATTTGCATTTAGATCCTCGCCGATACATTCCGATACAAGCGATTTGTTTCTCACGCAAGCCATTAACTTATCCAGGCTCGGCTAGTGTTAAGTGTGGATTGCACGGGAGAACTGAGTATCTGTTTTCGCAAGCACTCACCTTCTAATTACCCAAACGAGTGTCAGTCATTGGACTCGATGTACTGCTATCACATAAATCGTATGCATGTACTTCTACTGCTGTGAAGTTACTTTGAGCAGCTGTGAATGCAGTCAAACTGCTGAACTTAACTGTACTAGAGCTGTTTGTTAACGACATGACAATATTAACTGCGAGTATGGGGACATAAGTTGAACAATACCGGTCGAGGAAGCGAAGGATGCTTTATCACATGTTTAATGGGGATGGATTCTTACCATGTCTTAGCTAAATGTGTTTTGTTCGACAACATTGAAACAAATTCTGGACATGTAAAGAAATGATGACCTACATTTCGTCTATATCCTGTTGCTTGTGAGGGGAAGTGAACGACGTGGAGAACAATCCAGGCCCTCCAGTATTTAATAACACTAATCCAACAACCACTGTGTCTGCTGGCCACAACTCCAGGAACTGACAGAAGCACCCTTTGGTAAACTTGGCGCTGGTAAGCAGTGTACGATGTTTTGCAATTATGTTCACCTATTTATTGTTAAAATTTACAATCAAATAGAAGACGCAGTACTCAGAATATGCATATTGGATCGAGCCTATAAAGTGCCACAATATATTAATTCTGTACAAAAAAGTGTTGACGGTCATTAATGCAAGTGCGGCCGTAACACTACTAGAACAGAGACCTGAAAAAAATATAGTGTCAAACATCGAAGACCACATTCAATCATATTTCCAACAACTCAAATTTTGCCAAATATTTTCCGCTCTGTCTTTAAAAATTGTAATGACTTGTCTACCTTTTCACTTGTAGCAAGTCAACTCCCAGATGCTGATATTTGAACAGCATTCCAACCAAAAGGAATAGAATTACGCATAAGACCCCAAGTACGCATTGCGGACCTATTTTTGATATTCTTATATAATAGTTTGTAAAGCGCTTTAGAATATTTTTATAATTTTAGCGCTTTAGAAATGTAAATTATTATTATATTATATTATTATTATTATCACTGCTGAGCCAAATATATGAACCCAACACTTAACGCCCATGCAACTTATTCCTCATTCTTTCATCCAATGCCGAGCCAAACAGGCTGCTAAATGTATGAACTCCAGTGTTTGTACCCTTTTTCAAAAACAAATTTCCAGGACTTTTCCAGGACGCAGATTGATTTTCCAGGACTCTAACATTCACATTAACTCTTTCACTCCCAAGATCTCAGTGTTAATTCCCTTCTGTCTGCCCTTTTTTTGATATTGTCAATGTTGAGAATTTGGTGTTCAATCGAACAATACTTCCTAGTTGCTGGATTTCTTTATTCTTGATAAATTTCATGTTTATTGTTATGAGAAATTATTTATTGGTCACTCCTGGGATGGGGAGTAAAAGGGTTTATCATTCTTTATTTGTTGAAGCTTTCCATTCAGCAGCTTTTCAATGTCTTTTAAGGCTTCCATCTTTTTCTTTGTAAACTGTTTGATTTAGTAATTTCTTGAATTTTCTTGAATCCTCAGCTCTATCAGCAAATTCATCTGCAGACTTTAGAAGAGCTTTCACATCAGTTTCAAACTGCCGTTTCTTCTTTTTAAGCAAATCAATCTCCTGCATTGTTGACTTTGTCTTTAATATTTTTTTTCTGGGACACTTTCATTCTCCTCTGCTCTTCTAGATGCGAAAGATACTTCTGTTGAGCTCCAGCTGAGGACATCAGAAGTTTTTTTTTTGAGATTTGTACATTGGGAAGGCCTCCAACTGATTCAATATGATCACGAATAATCCTCTGAGCAATGAAAGATCGTTCTTTAAGGTTCTCAACTGCAACTTCTTTGTTTACAGAAAAGCCTCTTTCAACTGTGGCTTGTCCATGAGACATAAGCAGCAATAATTTAACCACGCTCCACACTTGAACCGGTTGCTTATTACCTGCCATGTGTTCATAGAACAGTTTGTAAACTCTTGAAGTGGGTTTACTTGGGTCAAAATGTTCAAAATCTGATTCAACTGAACAATAATCAAGGAATTGTCCAGACTGATATATCACCTTGTCACACTCAGCACTCTTCAATCTATGGGCTTCCACAAGAACTTCAAGAATTCTTTTCATTTTAGTGACACATGCTTCTTTCTCTGATGCCATTGGGCTTGGATCCAGACATGACATACTTTTCACCAGTCAATAATTAATTGGTGTTTTGTCAAGTAGTATGACAACTGTTCTTGCAAAAATATCCTTACATTCTACTCTGAATTAAAGAAGTTGTCTCTCACTTAATTTACGGGATTTCTCTTTTAGCATCTGTTGTGCCACAAAGCAAACATCAACTTTCAGGTAATCCACCTGCTGTTCTTTATCTGTAGGCGTAATTTTTACGATCTTCAGAACGGATGTTCCTTCAGCCATAACTTCACTCTTGATAAACCTGTCCATCAATGATTTCAACAGAGTGTACAGGCTAATACTCACGAATGGCAGCATGGGTTTGTCTGTTTAAAATGCAGTAAGAAAAGGTGTAATCTGTTTTGCTACTGATGCAAAAAAAGCCATTTTTCAGGCATCAGAGGATCACTGCGAGCACTGCTGATAGTCTTAGATTTTGATTTTGAACCTGTAACTTTCTTTGCTTTCACAGCATTAACAAATTTGACCATATGAGGCCATACTTTGTTCCCACACGTTTGGAAGAGTCAAATTCGCGTCTAACAATCACCACAGAGTCGAAGATTTCACGGCTTATTCAAAAGCACATGGTTGTTACACAATAGTCAAGATTGCCGCCCTAGCCCTAGTCACTTGCGTGAACGCGTTTTAACATCTGTCCCTCCTGTTCCTGCAATCTTAAGATTCAGCTCTTGTCCTTGTTACTTGAGCTCTTCAGCAGCATCTTCAGAAATGTAGGAACTGGTGGAACATGGGTCTAGCATGACATTCACCCTCAGTTCTTTATTCCTGTTACTGATCATAGCTGGAAGAATCATCAGCGACACATGTTCAACATGGCTAGTATTGTGTGTCTGTTCTCGAGGGTTGAGGTTAACTGGTGCTGGGTCACAGGTGCTCATTCCTGTTGCCTGCAGGGTTCTTGGTTCCAAGTTCGTCTGGTCTTCTGGTCGGAAAAGTGAGGCATTCACATTTAATTGGCCTTGCGATCGGTCTCTTGAATGATGGGTCAGGCGCTCATGAAGATAGCGGCTGTGGTTAGTACTTGAACATCCATCAACTCCACATCGCGTCACATTAGAGCATTCCTTACTGTGATGACCAGCAGCTAGACAGTGGTAACAGCGATTAGCATTTCCAATTAGCTCCTTTCTTTTCTGAACAGGTAGCTCTTTAAAGGCTTTGCATACCAATGGTGGATGGTTCTGCTTACATGTGTCAACCACACAGCTACTTGACTTTGATTTGGTGGTAAAGGTTCCGCCACAAACTAGGTTGTCTTGAAAACCATTGTTATGTTACTCTGTCAGTGACCCATCAAATTTTCGTTTCCCGAAACCATTTGTCTCTTCCCTTGCCTTTTCCATGATTTGAACCCGGATCTCTACCCAGTTTATAAGGGACTTGAAGCTGTCTTCTAGAGAATGATCAATTAGCCAATGCTTGTATGCCTGCACATCATCCTCGGAAAGCTTCTCCTTTGCTGTGAGACTAAGATTGTGTCCCTGAAGCTCTTGACCTGGCCCACAGTCTTTCAGTGCTATGAAAACTCTTTCCAGTATACCTTAAAAGTTCTCCATATCCTCCAGGTTTCAGGGTCAAACTTTTTGCCAGACACGCAGAGCAGTCAGATGTTTGACCTGTAAACGCCTCTCGTCCATATTTCTTTTCGAGCTTTTCTTTGGCCCTTTCATGAGCATTCACAGAGTATCCCAGGTCCTTGACCAATGCCAGGGCTTTTCCAGTCGAGCTGCTTTGAAGTCGTAACACTTTTTCTCCAACAGAAATATCCATTACATCAACAACAGATATAAAGGCTACCCTCCAAGGCTTGTAGTCAGCTTTATCTTCTCCTGAAAACTTGGGAAGATCCACGCCCTTCAATTTGACAGGTAAGCTCCTTTGTACCGGTCTTCCATGGTACTGGCCATAAGCATTCTTCTCATACTCTAAATCAGGGGAACGGGAGATGCCCAGGGAAATGCCATCCCTATCGCGGAGTCCAGATTCTTGCTCTGCTGCATCCGCTCTCTGTTGATTTAGAGCAGCCACCTTTCGTGCTTCCTCTGCCCGCTGTTTGGTCAGTTGAAGTTCAACAGTTATTTTTGCTAGCTCTAATTCCGTCTGTTTTTGTTCCTATTCAACTTGAACAAGGCATTCACCAGCCTGTTTTGCTTCCAGTTGCTTCTGTTTTACATATGAGGATGCAAAGGAAACTTTGTCATCATTTACATGCAATTTATTTGAAAGCAAAACTGACTCTTCCTCTCCCTGGTCAAGTCTCTCTTGTACATGTTTTTCGGCATTCTTTATAATTTTTCAACTGACGCCATTATTTCATCCGCTTCTTTGTCAGGTGCTTCAATAATTGTGTCTGCATCTTCAATTTTGTTCAGTGCGTAAACTTCTTTAAGACTGGCAACGATCTTTTCAATAATACTTAGCTCCGTTTTAATTTTGTTCACAGCCCTTCGTACACTGTTTTTACTCAGCAAGGTTCCATTTAATGTGTTACTCTCCAATAGTTCAGTCAACTGATTTTTTGATTTTGTCAGTCTAGTCTTGGCCGATTTCTTGTTGTTACGTAAGGAATGAATTTTAGCACTAGGGGTACTTACTGTGCTCCCATCCTTCTCGCTTTCGTTTTCCTTTTCGGTCACAACGTCTTCAGAAGGTTTTTCTTTCGTCAGAGGCAGCAAGTCTTGTCCTGCGCTCATTAAGTCTTGATCTTGTTTAGTCGTGTCCACCATCACTTTTCATTCGTCTGTTCGGTAGAAATCCACACTCTGATATCATCAAGTCCAAATAATCCGGCTCAAAAGGACCACAATTGTGCCCACATGTTTGGAAGAGTCAAATTCGCGTCTAACAATCACCACAGAGTCAAAGATTTCACGGTTTATTCGAAGCACATGGTTGTTACACAATAGTCAAGATGGCCACCCTAGCCCGAGTCACTCTACCACGAGGGCATGCGCCCGCGATACAACAAGGTAAAATTACTGTGGCAACCGCCAACATTGGTTAAACATTAATTAGCAATTCATTCGTTTCTTAACATACTTCAAGACCTCTCTGTGCAACTGAAACATTTTCCAGCCATCTGTGTTGGCAGAATTTTAGGGGGAATACACTGCTACCTGTTGTTTTTATGTAATCCTTCCTTCTAGCTGTACTATCTTTAAATAGCCAACAAGAATAAAAAAAAAATTAAAACCGCGCTTTTTTAACTCTTTTGTGCTCACAGAAACATTACGTAATATTTAGCAACAACGTTTTGTGAGAAAACATTACCCGGAAAAAATTTAAAAGATGGTTAGGACTTGTTTCCATATCTCAAACCGCCCTTGGATACCTCATGATGCGTACACAAACTAAATACTGATAATAGGCCTAAGCACTGAAAATACTGATAAGGGTTAGGGTTAATGGTTAGCTTCTTTATAGCGTTCGGGTTTCTGATATGGTACTTAAATCGAACCGTTTTTTATTAGCCTTTCCTCGGTGGTCTAGTGGTTAGAGAAGAAGACTGCCGTGCTGGAAAGCCGGGTTTAAATCCACCTCGTCACAACGAAAATTTTTTTTCCTTTAAAATTGAAGAGATTTGCACTTTGACAACATTTGTTGAGCAGAAACTAAGTCTCTGTGTCAAGAAACTTAGAAATTTCATGCGAGTGTACGTGAATAGGGAGAGGGCGGTTTGAGATATGGAAACATTCTTTGCCTGAGCCGGGTCTAGCGTGACTTGTAATCGAAGAATTTTGTTTATGTCTGAGGAAAAAATACCTTGACCTTTCAAACGACTATCAATTTACATATGTTAAAAGGGTTTATGACGAGCGCTATAAAACATGATAAAAGGCTAAGTTTTAACTTTTTTCCCCAGAAAATTCCATCATTGCTTCTGGCGAAGTAAACACGATCTTACATTTATCACCGTCAGCGTGTTCCATGGCCAGAAGTAATACCTTTATAGCGCATTGAATATTCCCTTCGAAAGTAAACAGAAACACAAATTCCAGATTACTAAATCTTCTGTTTCGCACGCAAAACGAAAATACAGCTTAACTCTGGATAATTTCAGCCTTAGTACCCAGCAGCTGGTACCAAATTAGATGCTTTATCCTTGCAAATGTCCTGCGCCCATCGCCAAACGATTTTGACCCAAGTTTGACCAAATAAACATTTTTCCCGTCGGCGGCCATTTTTTTTGTCTAAAGAGTTAATTTGCTAACTTGACAAAACCCTCCTGCGGGGGGATATGATGAAAAGAACTGAGAAATGGCCTGTGACTTGTTTCCTATATCTCCTCTGAGAGAATAGGGCCGTTGAGAAATGGCCTGTAATTGGCTGATAATGACATCATCCGCGGAGGTTTGGATATAGTCACCGACAAAACTAAAAATAATAAAAAAATAAACCAAAGGCAGAGCAAGAAACCGCCCAGCCTACGGCTGCACGGTTTAATAAAGACTTGACAGGGTTTTCTGTACAGTCTGCACAATGTGTATGCTACAACTGCCTGTGTTAAGGAGATTACAGCTGTATTCATCCTTTAACTCACCCTCTACCATTTTATGAAATTTCTAGTTTACACTGGGCCCATCCATAGAGAGCTGGATCAAATTTCCAAAGCTGAAGTTCTCTTTGTAGGAGTGAAACTTTCAAGCATATCCTCTGCACTGGGATGTCCAAGAAATTCTGAATTATAGTAAAAAGTTTCAACCATATCATAATTCCAGATATGAACATGAAAATCCATCTGCTTCTTTTGCAGTTCATGATTCAGACTTTCAGTGCTGTCAATAAGTTCTGAAGTAGATGTCCCCACTGGGAAAGTAGGCGGCAGCTTACTTTTTGAGCGCCGAAAGCATGAGCTTTGTAGGGGGGTCTGGGGGCATGCTCTGACAGAAAATTTTGAAATTTAGATGCTTGGAAATGCTATTTTCAACTCTTTCTATACAGTATTTGGATTTTGAAGTGCATTTGACCTGAAAAATAACTCATTTAAAAATACACTCATTTAAAAGGTTTTTCAAAGTAAAGTAAAATGGCGTTTTTCTTTTTGTGATATCTTTTTTTGTTCCAGAGATATTCAACTTTTCCTATTATGCAAATTTGGTCACTGATGACGTCATCGGTTGTGCAGGTACAGTGGTGTGACACAAAATTAAGAATATCTCCGCCAATAATGAAGCAATGCTATTGAAACTTGGCAGGGATGTTGCACCTTACAAAATATACCAGATGGTACACATTTTGATGTTGCTATGGCAACATGCTTGCTTCCAGTCTCCTGCCTCTTCAAAATTAAATATTACCATTTGCGACTCAACAGGGCAAAATACCTGGTCTTATCTAAGACGTATGCCACTCCCACCTTCATTGGCTCACCTCTTAAACATTTTTAGCTGTATTTTATGCCCCATGCAGCTACAAATGGTAATATTCAAAAAAATAGATTCAATGTTTTAAGTTCATGACGCCCTTTAAAAAACATACTCAGCGATGTCTGCCTCCGTTTCTTTGGCGCGGATGCTGTTTTGGCACATGCAAATGCCTGGGATCTAGTCCTATGAAAATATCCCAGGCGTTCCATTACCCTTCGATCTGCTTCAACTTTTCATAGGTCTTCCTTAGTATTGCATTGTGCATCCCTACTGCACACGATTTTCGCATCATTAGCTCAAACAAGAGTGCCATAATTACCTGACCTAGAAAAAAACAATCCAAGAAGACTTGAAGAGTAGGTTTTTCCTGCTGTTTTTAGATTGATAGCTGGCGTGACCACTTGTATTGCAATATTAACATCACAATTTTTGTTTATGTTCCAGCGCAGTGTCTTAGAAGAATGTATTTTCTTTTGAAATTGCCTGAAGGATGGATGCTTTCAAAGGTAAAACTAAGCAGTATCACAAATTACTCACTGCTGCTGTTTTTTAGATTGATACATGTAGCTGGAGTGATCAATTATGTTGCAAAGTTAACATCACAATTTTTGCTTACGTTCCAGCACAGCGACTTAAAAGAATGTATTTTCATTTGAAATTGCCTAAAGGATGGATGCTTTCAAAGGTAAAACTAAGCAGTATTGCAAATGACTCACTGAACTTGGTGGAGACAAAGTTTTAAGAAGTCGGCCTTGTGTTGGCATGTTTGTTGTGAGTTTTGCAAACTTCAAATCTTGTGCTCTATGTTATGAACCCTCAGGTGATCACATGATCCCTTGTGCTGAAGTGCACATTAGAGCCCAGGGTTCTTACAAAAATATTACTGTTTTGAGCCACCTTAAGTTATATTATTCGTTTCTAACCGAACTATTGCTGCCATGTCAACATTGTAACTTAAATACCTGTGGGGGAGTAGCAAATGTGAAGCAGTTACTGTACATGTATTACATATCTGTCTGTATTTGCTAAAACATAGCCACATAATTTAACTTGTCACTGATAATCTTGATAGAATTCCCTCCTTGAGCTGGTTTTTCACAAGGCTTATCATAGTTCAAATAAAAGGAAATAATTCTTCTGTATGCCTTTTGAGGCCAGGAATACAAAATTCACAGTATTTTCATTGAATCATGAATTATAGAATTTAATTAAGAACACTTTTTTTCACCGTCTTTACATTGAATCATGAATTATGGAATTCAATTAAGAATACTTTCAAAATAAAATGTGAGCCTAAAATAGTAAACACAAATGTACAGATATCAAACCACAGTAGAGGGGCTGATCTATAGCTTTCTCAAGACCTGCAGCAGCCTGAATGGACTGAGCAAGAGCATCCTACATTGAGAATCATTTGAACTTCAAACAAACTGAGCCATAATTATGCTGCATGTTATCAGTTGGTCAATTGTGGACTGGAAGCCACTTAAATAAATCTCTTCTGTGCTAGCGAATCCTAGACATGTCTGATAGTTACTAGGCTGAAAATGTTTGAAGTTGGTAAAACAAGGAACTTAAATGTTACTCATGGTCAATCAGCCTTGGATGTGCTTTCCTTCACACTGTTTTTGGCTATGTTTTGCTTGGAAATACCAATGTCCCGGATGTACTTCAATTTACACGATCAGGAAAGTATATGTAGGATATCAACTCTACAACAGATTTTTTCTAAGTGTTAGGCGGCATCAAAGTTCAGGCCAATTAACACCAACCGTAGCTAGAAATGTCTTTTACATTGCCCATCTAAGCCCTAAATTGATATGGCTAAGGCTGTGCTGTCTAAAGCAAGCACAACATTATCGCC